>OMNZ01027306.1:1811-18284 GCA_900303255.1 Lesueurigobius sanzi | reverse complement strand
TAAAAGCTAAAGGAGATTTAGGTAATTCTACCTAGAATGACCAAAAGCAGTCATTTTGACTGCTCAATTGATTTCAATGTAATTTTTGAATGTATCAATTTTTTTCTCCCATTCTGGCCAATGAGGAGCAGAGGGTAATGGGAGCAGAGATGTATGAGGAATGACATATACAATATACATATACAAATCTGGGAGCAGTCAAAATGACTGCCTTGGTCGTTCGAGTGTTACGGGGAGACTTTTTTCCTTTCAGGTTTTGGGACAGTTTTCATTCTTAAGATGTACCTGTATACTTTCACCTGCAAACACATCAATTTACAGTGTAATAATTATTGCACAGATTCAACGTTTGTCCATACACCGGTGGACAATCCTAACTTCAATGACTCATATTGTGGTGACAACACCTTAACTTTCGTTCACTTCACAAGAAAAAGAAAGACAATTAGTGAATATTAATAGTGCCAGGGCATCCCCTGTCCTTAGACCCTCCTTCTCTGCAAGGAAAAACTCAAAAACCCATTGGGACAAATGGAGAAACCTCAGGGAGTTCCACATGAAGGGGGGGGTCCTCTCCCAAGGATGGACAGGCTGGATGGGGTGGTGCAGGCATTCACGGCGACGCCCCCCATGATCCTTCAGTGATGGCCGCACCTTAGTGATCATGTGTTGTTCCAGTCATTGTTCGCAGGGGAGTTGCACAGAAGTCGGGGCACCTGGGAACACTGACACTCCCCAGGAACACTGACAATCCCCATATCTGGCTTCATACATTATTTACATTTTGACGCTGAAAATATTGGTAATTTTGGACATTTTTAATCATACAGTACAATGAAGGAAAACTTGCTATACATTCTTTTCTCATTTATGTCAGCATACACAGCAACATTTTCAAATTGATACCTCAAGAACTTCTACCTACAATGCTAATGCATGAAAACAACTGTAAAACCAGGAAGTGCATCATGTCCCTAAAGCGACTTCCCAAATGCTCGAGCATAATTCCTGGATTTCCCAAACAAACTTGACTTCATCTGCCTTCATGCCGGCTGTAAATTCTCACCTCCGCCGCTTTCATTTATTTGTGCATTGGTAGCTTAGCGCGCGGTGTTAATTATAGATACAACAAGCCCGTATTGAGTCCTTGTGCCTTGAGAAAGTGATAGCGCGGTATGGAATATTGGCAGGGACAGGATTAGCCGCGTGCAAGTGTTTTTTTGTTTTTTTCTCGATTTGATTTGAAATAGGCACCCAGTGTTTGCCGCCCCTCCCTCATTTGCATATCTCGGGTATTGCAGCTTCGGTAATATTTGTCTCGCTGCCTTTGAGATATAATAACGTACACTGGCGCTATTTGAGCTCAGAGGCGTTTCTATTTACAATTTGCGGGAAAGAAGTCGGCGAGAGGAGAAGAGCTGCAGACGCATTGCAGTCACTCCTCTGTCATAACAAATATAAACATTGATTTGCATTTACGAATGGGACCTAATGGAACTTTGATTGTCCAATATACCAGGCCGGAGACAAGAGAAAATGCAATCCGTATTAATTTTAGCATAAATACAAAGTAGGGATGAAAAATCATATCTAACATGTCGGTACTGAGGTACTCGTACTGCTCATATTTTTGGACTACCCAGATCTGCTGTTTATGTTTTAAATGATTAATTACACTTTTTAAATGTGATTAATAGCACTTTTCATAGTATTAGGCCTACATCAGGGCTATTTTATCTTATTTTTACTGGAACAAATTTTTCAATTTCATCATGTGAGAAGGCCACTCACCACCAAATTTTCATATTTTTGAATTCATATTTTTAAACCATTGTTCAAACAGCATTTACATTGAAAAAGGTTTAATTATTTTCCAGCATTTAAAGACTTTAAATACCACAACAACAAGCAGCATAACTGTCACAGGGACAGTTATTTCAACCCTCTATGCCTCTAAAGGCTTTTCCAGTTCTATATTGTAGTGTAGTATTTTGAAGTTCTAACACCAGAAGCACATGGCTACTTAATTTACGTAAACAAAAGGATATACTGCTCCCTATCACAGCTGAACTTCTGACTCTCCTAAAGTCTAAATGGAAGCACTGTAAAGGTACTAAGAATTATTTGTGTGTTTTAATTATGTTTTCAGCAGGCGCAGAGTGAGTGTCCTGCTGCTGTGTGCTGATGTTAGCGATAGCAGCGGTAGCATTTTGTGATTATGGGAAATTGTTTGTTTGTTTGGTGGGACAGGTCTGGCCCAAGCCACCAATTGAAAATGCCTGGCCTACATAAAAAGCTTTAAGTTTATGCATGTGGGTACAGTTTATGAATAAACTAGGCCTAATGATCTTCTTTGTCTTGATTCTAAATGAAAAGCCCAAATGTGGCAATTTAATTTTAGGACTAGGCATTGTGCTTTTGCAAATGTTGACATTAAATTTACTACATGACCAAACAACATTTTGTTTGCTTGTGGTTTATGGTAGTTGCTTGCACAACAAAATGGCGGCTCGAGTCTTCCTGTGTTTGGTAAAGTATTATGTAGAAGGGTTTTACTAGATTACTCATTTCAAGGCGCACTATGTGATTATCAACCTGCTGTTTACTCGAACTTGACAGGTAAACAGCTTGACATCTCTTGACACTTGACATCTCTGCTGCCTCCGCCCACAAGTGTGTGCTATGCCAAACCCGCTGTCTGTGCTCCACTTCGTGCTCATGAACATCAGCTGTCCTTCTGCGCTCATCCATGAGACGACTGAAGGATTTTAGGCAAGTTGATAGCATGACATTATGGTGGCTCCTGAGACCAGCAGAACTGGACTGTCAGGACCAGCTGCTGCTCCTTTCAGGTTCAGATATGGGAGTGAGTGAGGTCAAAACACCACAAGTCCATTTCCACAATGGAAATATGACTGCCTATCCGTGCAGACACACTCCGTTCAAACATGGGCTAAGTAGGTCAAGTGTCTTATCCAAGAGTGCTGGGATTGAACCACCAACCCTCCCACTATAAGCAGATCAGGCACCCACCTTGGCCATTGTTGTCCCTGTGTGTGAAGAACAATCCCATTGAAAGCAACTTTGAATGCCCCCTCCAAAAAAGCACTCTAGTTGCCTTTTTGAAGTAACTCTGAAAGTAGTTTTAACACATACTGTAGTACTTTTACTTCTACTTGTGTAATATTACTTTGCTAAAACATCTCGTAAAAAGTTTGATTATTAACTAAAACCAGATAAGAGTTCATAATCAAACTTTGTGCTTGTGTGTTGAAGCATCAAAGACAAATGTAATGTTTGTTTGTGCTCTGACGGCACTTTCTTCTACATTCAACATTCACCACGCCACTATTTCCACCTGCACTCACTGCGACGCTAAAGGAGAAGAAGAAGAAGAAGAGCTTTATTTATATAACGGATAAAGGATGCATGTCCCCTCCCAACAGCGCGCTAAATATTCTCACTGGTGGCTGCGACCGTGCCTAACGCTATCTGCTGATTATCATATGACCTCCACCGAGCGCGCCGCACATCTTTACCTTGTACGATTGGTTCCAGGGAGCCCGTAAATGGGAGAAAATTGAGTTGAAATTAGCTGACAGCCTTCCTTTATTTGTGTGTCAGCGCCGGGGGGAAAAAACACGCCAAATGCACTCGCTCGAACTAATCAGGATCTAAACATCTGAAAGCCACCAAGGCGGAGGCGAGTTAAAAACAGCGCGGCGTTGGAAGTTCCCATCAGGTTGTTTACGGTGAGGCAAGGTTATGGCCGGAGAAATCGTCTGCTCAAGTAATAACAGGCCACTTAAGGTGCTTTCCAAAGTAGTGGTGTGGAACAGGCCGGGTCAGATGGATAAGATAGAGCTGTCAAAAGTGGTCTTATCTAAGAATGAATGATTTTGGAAAATATCTAATGTTTTCTAAAAAGTTCAGAAATTTACTAACTTGTCCATTAGTTGGAAGATGCTTACACTACCGCTAAAAGTTTTTATTTTGTTTTCAAGAAAAATTTACATTGTACGACTCTCATTGATGGCATTAAACTATGAATGAACACACATGGAATTATGTAGGAATTATAAAAAAGGGTGAAATAACTTCTATTCTAATAACTTCTAAATTCTAGATTCTTCTAAAGAGCCCTTTGCTCTATTTCCAGATTTTCTTTTTTTGCTCAATGAGCTTCATTAGGCCATGACCTGAAATGGTTTTGAACAGTCTGTGAACTGAAAACCATTTCTGGTGAAACTGAAAATGGAATTTAATGTAGAAAATAAGATTTGTTCAGATACCTCCAGGTTCGCCTCCTACTTTGATATTGATCTAATGGTCTAATTAGATCAATCTACGGTTTTTACAGATCCTTACAAATGTCCTCCACCAAAACTGTGTCCAAACTCTATAAGGGTTTACAAAAAACAAATGGGTAACAATACATTATACGGGAAATCCAAATGGGAAACAGAATAGGAGCGATCGCTGTTATTGTTTTCTTCCGCACTTTTCAGCGGATGTTTGGGCGAACGGTAGGCAACAGCTGATGCATTTAGAGGTGTAGCGCTGTTTATGTCAATCACAGATGTGATACTACGCCAGAGAAGCAATCCTCTGTTTGTGAACAATGTTTTGCCTATCATAGAACTATTATTTACTAGTATTATTTATTTAAAATATTCACTTTGCCTACCAAAACCCTGGACATGACGACATCACGATCGCTTGTATTGAATGTTGATTTATCAGAGAGTGATTGGCTTTTGATGCAACACACAACAAACATCTACTAATTCCAGGAGGTGGAGGGAATTTGGGTGGATGTCTAATTAGATTCTTTATTACTCCTCACATCACTAACACATTCCAGGGGCAGCAGCGGCAGTGTTGGAGACGGTGTTGGAGACAGTGTTGGAGATAGTGTTGGAGACAGTGTTGAAGACAGTGTTGGAGACAGTGTTGGAGACGGTGTTGAAGACAGTGTTGGAGACAGTGTTGGAGACAGTGTTGGAGACAGTGTTGGAGACGGTGTTGGAGACAGTGTTGGAGACAGTGTTGGAGACAGTGTTGAAGACAGTGTGGTCACTCATTAGCCAATCACTCTCACATCTTCTGGACTTGCCCAAAGCTGTCTTCTTTTTGGGACAATGTATTTAAGTTTAGGGACGTTATCATGGCTTGTGACATCCCCAAAGACCCAAAGATTTCCCTGCTGGGTCTGCTACCCAAGGACTTGTTTCCAAAAAAATATTATATTAAAAATGAAAAATATTTTTTCAAAATTATTCTGATCGCGATCGATAAAGAAAGAAATCACAAACAGAGGCATGTTATCTCTCCCGCTTGATTTGATCAAGGTTTGTGTGTTACACATGTTGTTGTGATCAGTGCCCCTCCTTTACCCTTCTTTTTTTCTGTTTTGTTTTTGTTAAAGCTACTGTTTCCTTCGTATTGTTGTGTTCATTTTTTTTTAAATAACAAAATAAATTAAAAAAAGAAAAAAGAAAACCATTTCTGGTGACTACATTGTGAAGCTTATTGAGAAAATGGCAAAAGTGTGAAAAGTAGTAATCAAAGCATAAGGTGCCATTTTGATTCTCTTTGTAGTTTAAAACATAAGTCAATATGTGTTCATGGATAAATTAAATGCCGTCAGTGAGAATCTACAATGTAAATAGTGATCCCAAACTTGACCAGTAGTGTAAATAAGATTCTCATATTTACCAACCCGCAACAATGAAGGCTTTTTTCTAAATGTAAATAGAGAATTTAGATCATCTTCCCAGAAAACGTTATGGTCTTGACTTCCTGAGCACTATGTTTCACTAATGCCTATGTCTTTTTTGTAAAAGAAAACAAGACTACCTACAACTATCATGATTTGAACATGGGAAAAAAGTATCCGATGCTTTTCACAACTTCAATACAGCATCTAAGCTCCTAACGTCGTCTAGCGGAGGTTGTGCACACAATATGCAAGATTCCATTGAAACTGGATGCTTTGTATTCAGAGACATTATTTTATCCGAGTAATTGCATCCGCTTGTCATTTTATGATTGTGGCCAAACAAATGGCAATTTGATTTAAATTTCTTCCTCTCCAAAGCAATGACAAAAATAAATTTTAGGCTATTATACGCTTTGGTTTGGTTGATAGTTTAGGCTTTGCTTCCTGAATGGTCCAATCTGTCAGCTTTGACAATGGTGCTTCCGTTCCAGCAAGACCATGACCCATATCATACATTTTTGATAAGTTACATTTGCATTGCAGAGTTTAAATATTTGGTGTGTCATAATCTGAGATGGAGGGCGGAGGAGAAAAATATAAACAAATACAAAGCTTCCACATTAATCTTATGGCTGGAACTGCCCAACATCACACACACACGTTTTGTGCCTTTGCTGTCACCACTTTTGGACACATTTATGAGAAATAATTGGACATTAGTTCTGTTAGAAAAGAGGAGACATGGAACTATGTACAGGTTTTTGTCAGCGCCTAAATCCTTACCCGTCCACCACCTACAGGCTTTTTAGACCGTTGTGATGCTACGTGAATGCAGCCTATCATGACACACTGATGCTTCCAAGGTTTTTTGTTAAAGGAGGCCACAGCTGGGTAAATATCCAGCCCTTTCTCCTCTTCCTTTCCGAAGAAACTTTTATGAATGGGTAAAGCTAAGGTCACCCTCGCTGTAAAACGTGTACCAACCAGTCCTGAACCTATAAACCCTCCCACATATGAGGTCCACCTTTTTTTTTTCCCTCTCCCCCGTTTCCTTGCCGTATTGAGTTTTACTGTTTCTCTATGGGATCACGGCGCGACCAAAGCACATTTGACAATTTATTAGCAGCCAGTGTGTTATTAGACTTGGCAGCCCCTCTGGTGTTGTGACAGCGCTGTCAGACTCAGTAAAAATCCAAGGGCGGTGCGAGCAATCAGGCAAGTGTAGTTTGGTGAAAAGGGCATATCAAATAAACGTAAATAATATTATATCAAAGGAATAAAAGAAAGAGTGTGAGTTTTATTGAGGGATCAGACTAAATCAGACGATATTGCATTGGGGTTGCTTTATTGCACGTTGTCAAAGGGAAAGTGTCCGTTTTTCTCTTTGGATTTGAAGTTGAAACAATATAAATGAGACCTAAACATGAAGCGACAGTGGCTCAGTCGGTTAAGTTTTCATACATTGGGGATCAACTTCAAACAAAGTGTGGTCTGTATCAAATATTCATTGCAGAAGAACAAAAAAAAAAAAAAAAGGTTTGTGCAGGATCTTAATTGTTCAGAAATAATCCATTGTAGAAGAGATTTTCATAATATCGAAGGATCAAAAGAGAAGTTAGTTAAGCTTTTACCCATTCACTAAATGGTCTCCAGTTCAAGCCTGGTTTGAAAGAAGATTGGTGCTTTGAAAGAATATACAAAAAAGAACCAAATTGAACCCTAGTGTTGCTTTTTTGATAGAATATTCAATGACGAAGAAACAAATCTAAAACTAATAGAAGTATAAAATTTGTGGTACATCCGGTCGCTTGATTGGCCATTAACCAAAAGCTCACTGGTTTAAAGCGAGAGTAAAATAGAGATAGAATATTAAATGACATCTTGCCAAATGATAAAAATGTAGCATAGTAGTAGACCAAACAAAGCAAAACAAAACAAAATGAAACAGAAATTGTCATCTGGCCCACCTGCACATTGACATTGGGCCTGTGGCATCCTATTGCAGCCCCTTCGCTAAAAAAAACCTTGGTATCATCTTTGATTCAGGCTTCAATTTTGACAAGCAAATTAGCTCTATTGTATCGACGAGCTACTCTTCAGCTGAGACTTTTGTCAAAGAGCAAAGCTTATTTACCGCAGAACCTTGAGAGAGCCATTGTTTTATTACAGCTCAGTTGGATTATTGCAACTCTTTGTATGACGGGCTGGACTAGAAGTCTCTCCAGCGACTGCAGGGAGTGCAGAATGCCGTGTGTGTTGACCGGCACAAGGAAACAGGAGCACATCACTCATTCTCTCTTTGCACTGGCTCCCGTTGCCTTTAGACTTAAAGGAACTATACCTGATTTTTTTATTACAAACAATGAAAGTGGGAGCGAGTAAATTCAATTGATAGTTGTGGTCCAAACACATTCCTAACTTCCCTAACATATTGCTAAAATCCCATTTCTTCACAGAGATGAGTTTATGCGCACATTTCACAACTAGCGGGGTCACTTTTTTGGGTCATTGTCACAGAAATGCCAAAAAGGAAGCCTGTAAACTCATGAAATTGATACAAAATTCTTAATATTTAGATGCCCAGTTTTATTTCCACAAATATCTGAGCTTACAATATACTAAAGGAGGACAAAACAAATTTCATTCCTCTTCTAAGTAAAAATCAGGTATAGCGCCTTTAAGTTTAAAATTCTATTGATTCTTTTTAAGTGTTTGAACTCCCATGCACCACAGGCCTGTCAGATTTGCTTCAGCCATACTCACCTGCAGATCAGCTCCTATTGACTGTTCCCAAGTCTAGGCTTGTGCTAGAGGAGACCGAGCCTTTTCACTGGTGGCCCCCAAACTGTGGAATAGCCTGCCTTTTCATGTGCGCTCACGAAAACTCACTTTTTGCTTATGAACTTTTTCAAATTTTTGTGTTTTGTGGTTTTTATTATTAATGTATATCCATGACATCTTTTTAAATGTGCTCTATAAATAGTTTTGACTTGTCTTGAATGGGCGGCCCTAAAACCTAAAGATCGCCAGTTCAAACTATCCAATCCATTTATAGACTACATATATGCGCCTCTACAGGGACTATTACCGCTATACGACAGCAGATCATTTCCCTTCATCTATCGTTGACAAGCCAAACCTATAGCTAAACCGCTTGACCTGATTTCTCGACAGGCAGATGACAAGTCAACCCCTCCATCTCCCGTGGGTGCCCTGGGGTGGATACAGAGCAGGAGGGGTGGGGGCACATTTCGAACAGTGCTTCATTCCCGGAGAGAGAACTTGACAGGTGCCATGGTCGGGATATCGGCGGATGGGGGGTGGTGGTGGGGGGGACTTTGGCTTTGAAGGTTGGAATTTGATTGACTGGTGATCCCATTACTAACTGAAGTGTTGGGGGCGTAGGTAGGTGAGACACTAAGAAGCTCGGAGAAGAAAATTCCGCAGTAAGATACGGTGCGCCCTTGAAGTCGTAACGCGCAATTTCAGGATTCCGAGATGAATCCACCAAACCGTCAGAAGTTGGAACGAGTGGCTGAGGGAGCTAATGCATTTTCCACAGCTGATAAAGAGCGGCGAGTTTCAACACCACAGAAGTCGGACACCTTCCCCTTCACTTATGAAATGTTAATCAGAGAGAGAACATACCGGCACTCCTGTATCTGCAGTGGGGAAGGCCTGTTCAGAAACCCGCCAAGGCTCTGGCGCTGCATAATCCCTTTTCGATCGATTCATCATACTTTATTTATGACGTTTCTGGAATGCTTTTCAGAGGCCAGGCATCTGCAGCCGAATACAGCACCTTCCTTTGGTCCCGATTTTAGTAGTAACCAATGGGACCGGACCAGTAGCCTCAGCAGCCAACTGATTTACCCAGAGTAAGACAGTGCGGTACTGCTTCTTGGACGTTGGATTCCAAGTTGGAAGCATAGACGGTACACAAGCAGGGACGATGGCAGGTGACATCACTCAGTATTCAGCATTGGCCAATAAAAAAATTTGTTTGAGCCAAATAGGAGTGAGGTTGTTGAAGTTTTCCACCAAAAGACTGTACAGCAACACATACAGCAGCAGTCCAAAGAAGGCATGTGATTTGCCAATTATTTTTGTTAATATCTTGATTTTTTAAGATGATATAATGAGTATTACGACTGAATGTAAAAGTCAAAACGACAACCCTGTCTCCAATAAAGACTTTTAAAGGTGCACTATGTAACTTATTGTCAGAACAAAAACAACAACAATTTGATCTTAGCACATATTTGACCTTTTAGTGACCCAGGTGGTTAGCATGGCACCTTAATTTCCATCATAGAACCCTCTTTGACGCTTCAGGATCAATTGTTTTAGGCTCTCTGGTAGGTTTTTCTGGTAGGTTTCTGGTACAAAACCATAAAAAACAATGCAAATTTAAAGAGGGGTGAGCCAGAAACTCCCAGAGCTCACAAGGACAACATCCCACTTTCTGTAGGACTTCATGGAGGCAACAGGTGATGCCATGTCCTCTGTTAATGCACTGTCCCTGGTCAGAAAAGGGAAAAAATGCTAAAAGTGAATCAATCAGAAACACATGAGTACGTGTCCATTCCTTCAGCAAGAGTGGAGACAGCTATAAAAAAAAAAGTTTTGTTGAAGAGTCTGTTGAAAATCTTTAACAGCCAGTTGGGCCACTCTTTCAAGATCAGAAGCACAGCAGCAGGTGCTATTTTGATTTGGCACAGTGGTTGGTTCAGTCAGATTGGAAGGAAAGCAAGTCTTAATACATACATGCATAATATCAGTGATATGTGATGTGGTCTGAAACAAATATTCATTTCAGAAGAACCAAAGGAATAAAGCATTTGTGCAGGATCTTAGTTAATCCATTGTAGAAGAGATTTTCATAATGTTGAAGGATCAAAAGAGGGGGGAAATAGTGAAAGTCAGCAATCCAATCCTTGTTTGAATGCAGGAGATGAGAAGTTGAAAGAATATACTAAAAAGAACCAAATAGAACCCAACTGTTGCTTTCTTGATATAATATTTAATGACGAAGAAACAAACCCAGAAAATAATAGGAAAATCAAATGAGTGGTACATCGGGTTGCTTGATTGCCCACTAACCAAAAGTTCACTGGTTTAAACCGAGAGTGCAAACTGCTGAAGTAGGGAGAGAATATTAAATGACATCTAGCCACATGATGAAAATGTCTTGTGTTGGATGGCTCTAACCCTCTGGCCCACCTGCACATTTGCACATTGACAGTGCCATTGGGCCTGTGGCATCCTATTGCAGCCCCTATGCTAAACATCTTGGCATTATCTTTGAGACAAGCTGCAGTTTTGAGAAGCAAATTAGCTCTATTGTTATGGAGTTACGCTCAAAGAGTTTTTACTTCTCAAATTGCATGGCACCGATCTCTGCATGTGCTTTTTTATGGCCCAACGGTTTCTCGATCTTTCCAAATGAAATGCATTTGTAGGAATACATTTTGTGCTAGATAAATAGTAAATTATATTAGTCGGTGTGAATGGTTCTTAGTTCTTAGGGCCTGTTATTGTTGCTGTTGACCATATTCCAGAGTGTACTCCACCAAATATGCAACGTTTCTAGCACTATCTTTTCAATCCGATAAGTCAACATTTGTATAAAACAAAACTTCCTAATGATCCTCCATCGTGTCTTGAATAGCCCCATTACTGTAACAGCGACACAGAGACGATCGCCTGAAGTCGCTCAATCAGACATTACACCAATCACCACTAATCTTTGTTATTGTCCCGCGTCTCGTATCGTCGCTATAATTAACCGCAATTAACAATCAGTCTCTGTGATTTTTATAGCCCTTATTTTCACTTCAATCATCCGCGGATTACCAACGCCTTCTGACTCCAGCATCTGTAGCTTTGATTAAACGCCGCCTCTTAATAATGCAACAGTAAACAAATGAATGTTTTACTAGCACTTGCATCTCTTAATAGCTCTCTAAGTTATCCTCCGGGGAGTCAAATTGAAATGTCTCGCGATGGAGGGCTGGTTTTCTTTATTGCGGCGCATACATTAGCGCTAACTAATTACATTTTACCAACTAGCTGCTGGCGCCTTTGTGTTCAGTCGCCTCACCTCTTGTACAACAATTTGTATGATATTTCCTTTTCGACTCCCGGCCGCGTGTTTTGCTCCAACCTTTTGTTCCACTTTGACAACTTGTAGCGCCCGGCCATTACTCCCTCCGCGTGCGCCGAGGTGGCCGTGCAATTAATGTCACGGCAAATGTGTGTAAGAGCTGCGTTCGCCAGCTCTAATTGAGGATACAAAGTGAGTTCACCTGGATGCTAGCTGCGGCTGTGGGGGGAGATGCCCGCGTAATGAATTTGGGGGATTCCTATTTTCCGAAAAAGATGTTCATTGGAAGAGCCTTTTTGTGGAGCCGTGGTGGTTTTGTAACAATGGATATTATTCATGAACGAAGCCAGTGCGGTGTAGTGTCTCTGGTCTAGATGCATTTTGGGGAAGATATTCTTCTTTAGTTCAGATCAAGACACTTAGTTATTGTGTCTGCAGCAGGCGATAGGATTGAAGTGTATTGTCCAAACTATAGGGTTGCACCAATAATCACAATCATAAACTTCACCAAAGGAAGTTGCGTAACGCCCAAAAATATAGTGTAAGAGAGAAAACTTAAGGAGAAGACAGAGAAAAGACACGAACTGACTCAAGAATTACTCAAAAGGTTTGAAATCTCAAGAGCTTCTGTGACAGACTGCCTCTATCAGGCGCCAGATCTCCAGTCAAATCAAAATAGCTCTTTCAATGGTTCAAAGTCAATAGTTTAATCTTCTAAAAACAAGGGGGAACACTTTCAAACTGGTCTGATGGATATACACTCCCCTTATTATATCTCACATTAGTTCTGGATCCTCCAAAATATAGTTCCTAGATCCTTTACCTCAAAGAATTGCGAGAAGGAGAATGCTTTCCCACAAATAGGATCAAGAGTTTAACATTTCATCTCAGTTGTGGGTTTGGGTTATGAACCTTTAGGGGGGCTGCTACCCACTGAACTTTGGGAGTGGCTGATCTAATGGCATAAAAAACATATTGATAACACTGAAACTAAAAATTGTTTAGCTAAAACTGTATGCAACTATCAATTTTGTCCTAACTGAGCTATGCAATGAAATTCTGATTCCCCCATCAACCTAAAACATGCGCATTAGGCTAAAACACTAGGGCTAGATACTCCTGACCTTGATCTGGAGAAATTTCCCTTCGAGGACCACAAAATCCACCTTATACCTCCATAAATCACGTCCGGTTGTCCCACAGCACAACTTGCACTTCACTATCTTATAATGAGAACCAGTCAGTCCACAGGCATATGTTTGATGTTTAACCACTCGCCCTGCACTTGATGGAGTCCGAATTTACCCAATCCACACTGGCCTTATCAACAGCTAGTGTACACAGACGCCATCATCTATCTCCCAAGCAGGCCGAGCGAGAGAATTATTCTCCCAGACTCCTTTTCAGCGCCGGAGAGGCCCCCCATGGGATGGATGTGATGAGTGCGGGTGCGCGGAAGGCAATTTATCCAGCGTTTGTACTATTACCTTCATTTAAGAAAGCAAACAGCCTGGAAGCAGATCGAGGGAGCGAGAGAATGGCAAATGAGAGATATAGACTCCTACATCAAGTGGATCAGGCTGATTAAGAAAAGGGCCAGTGCAGCGCATATTCCATCAACGTCCTTCAAACAGAGGCCTGGAGGACATGTATACAGAAGGTAATGAATTTTTACAAGGAGATCAAAGGGGAGAAAATGGGGGGCGTGGGCGTTGTTGGGTGCCAAGATGGCCGACGGGGACGGGAGGTGGGAGAGAGGGAGGCTGTGGGGGGGGCAGGCACCAGGGGGCATGTCTTTCTGGGAGCTAGGCGGTAAATAGACAGCTAATCCGGGTCGGAATAGCGTGAAGCCAGTCGATGTCTGACAACATCAATGAACGCAGGGGTAATACCTTGTCGTGTGGAGAAAGGAATGGGATTTGTGATGTAAGGGAATATGGGAAAATCAAAGGGAGTGGTGTCCCGCTGGCTCCAGAGACGGGACTAAACATGGTGAGGTTGCCTTTCAGTTTTATGTGAGAGAGAGAGGGCTCAATTTTGAGAATATTCTAATCCAGGAGGACAATGGTTTGATTAAGCAGTGCATACAACAGCATAGAATATTCATTTCATTTCATTTTAAAAAGATTATTTATGTTTTGCTATCAAAATGTTTTCTCAAGTAGAAGTAAAAAGTAGACAACCACATAAGTATTCAAGTAAAATATATATACTGTTTATATAAAGATAAGATTAAGACACAAGAAAAGAAAGTCAAAATTTACTTCTACAGAATACTACAGTGGGGCAACAATGGCTCAGGTTGTCCAATAACCTAGATCTTGGTGGCTCCCTCATGTGCCGACTGCTGTTATGTCCTTGGGCAAGAGACTTCACTGCAGCCAGTATGAAAGCAGTGTATGAGTGAGTGGTTGGTGGTGGTTGCAGGGGCCGATGGGTTGACTGGCTGCCTCGCTTTTGTCTGTCCACTCCAGTCATTTTGGTATAGCCATGTCATTTCAACTTTTCATCGGTTTCTGCCCACTATAGCCCATGAAAAGCTGTCTGTTATCCGCTGGTATGGCACTTATGGTCCATACTGGTATGGCACCCGCATTACCATGGCACGTCAGGGCCCCTGAACCGATACAATTTCTAAGGGCTATTTTTTTTGCAAAATATCTAAATGAAAAGATATTACTAATTGGATATTAGCAGCCAGAAACCTGATAATTCACTCCTCAAATTCAAAACCCATATTGCAAAAGTCATTCAGTCCTGTTTTTTCCATCTCATGGCCAAAGCTTTAAAGGTCATTTAGGTCCAAGCTACATCTCAGAACTTTTAAATAAGAATAAAAGTGAAATGTGAACATAAAAATGAAAAGGTTTTCATTTCATTCTGGGAAATAAACATTCTCTGAAAATGGCTGTGGAAAAAAAAGCATTTTAACCTTTTATTTTCAAGTCTCGCCATTCCTAGTAAATTAGGCACACTCACACATGGCTGTCATGTGCATTATGGAAAACACATGCTGCACATCACAGACAAACCAATTTTCCAAACCAATCGCGCCTGCTTGGTGCTAACACGGCATCAAAGCCTTGTGTGCACCGCTTTTCACACTCCAGGAATAGCCGCGGCGAGGAATGCACAGGCAGGTGACCATGTACCGAAGCGTGTCCATGAGCAACACACTCCCACGGATTCACTCGCTCGTGTGAGTTCACACAACAAGGCCGAGAGAGGGGACTTTTCAAAGGAGTGAAGAAAGCCCATGTGTGGACACTTTGGACGTCATTGCATTTATGTAACTTATGCCGGGTTCCCTTTGTCGCCAGAGGAGGGACCTCAGAGCTGTGACAGAGTTTAGACATGGTTTAGACCCAGTTTAGACATAATTTAGGCCTATTTCAGACCCAGTTTACTCCTGATATGTTCCAGATCTAGGTCTGGTGGTACTTGTAAGGTCAAATCTTTTATGAGATGGTACTTGATTGTGTGATTATTTTTTCCCCCTCATTATTTAGCCTCGTAATTCAAGTGTCTAACAGAAAAATGCCCTTTTCAATCACAATCTTAGGCTCTAGTTGCGTGATCGACTTTGATTTTTATTGCCATTGACTCCCATTAGTCCTATTAGAATCCAATGGAATAAAAGCCACTCGCTTAAAATGCCTTATCTCCTTATTAGCTTTCACCATAATTCTCCAGGCTTAAATGACCTCTTCCAATTACACCGGCCATAGCTGAATCTGAAATATCTTTTCTCCAATTGGACGTCAGACAGTGCTCTCAGACTGGTGGCTCCGTGGTGATCTATGAAGATATCGAGGGATGCATTAAAAGTGGGCAGGCCAGTGTGCCGCGCCGAGCTAAGAGGAGTTTTACAAGAGCGCAGTGGCTTTATGGACGTCTCCTGCCCTCTCCGGACCGGAGAAGTTCGACTGAGGTGAATTTACCGGATAGTTGTGTCATTGTTGTGGCCAGAGGGGTTCTAAAAAAATAAATAAAAAGCCCCAGTCCGGTCCCATATGGCGCTTGTCTAAAGCCTGGGGCTACCGTGGGAGCAAGGAAGTTTCATAGAGATCGGACTCACAAACCTGCCATAACGGCCAACATCATGCACGTGTTTTTGAATATTGTCACCACTTTTGGACACCTTTTATGCAGTGGTGGAAAGTACCTAAGTAAAAAGTACAAATTATAGGTACTTTTACTTTAATTAAGTACATGTTATGAATACTTTTTACTTTTACTTCACTACATTTAGAGCCTGTATCTGTACTTTCTACTCCACTACATTTTAAATTGGGTTAAAAGTAAAAGTATTTTATGTTCAAAGTGACCTCTCCATGATGAACTGTTTTTTTAGTAGTTTAGTCCCGGTTTAGTCCCGGTTTAGACCTGGTTTAGACCTGGTTTAGTCCTGGTTTAGACCTGGTTTAGACCTGGTTCAGACCCGGTATAGTCGTGGTTCAGACCTGGTTTAGTCCTGATTTAGACCTGGTTTACACCTGGTTCAGACCCGGTTTAGTCATGGTTCAGACCTGGTTAGTCCTGAAAAAAGGATTAAAAAGAATTCTCTTAAAAATACTTTTTACTTACAAAGTACATTTTAAAGTGGATACTTTTATGCTTTTACTTCAGTAGAAATTCCATCCAT
>OMNZ01027304.1:24956-40555 GCA_900303255.1 Lesueurigobius sanzi | reverse complement strand
GCACCATTAGTTTAACACACCTCTATATGGGCACCATTAGTTTAACACACCTCTATATGGGCACCATTAGTTTAATACACCTCTATATGGGCACCATTAGTTTAATACACCTCTATATGGGCACCATTAGTTTAATACACCTCTATATGGGCACCATTAGTTTAATACACCTCTATATGAGCACCATTAGTTTAACACACCTCTATATGGGCACCATTAGTTTAACACACCTCTATATGGGCACCATTAGTTTAATACACCTCTATATGGGCACCATTAGTTTAATACACCTCTATATGGGCACCATTAGTTTAATACACCTCTATATGGGCACCATTACTTTAATACACCTCTATATGGGTACCATTAGTTTAATACACCTCTATATTGGCACCATTACTTGCATGAAACACAGAAAGTAGTACCGGATTTCCTGCCATGTTTGCTGTAGCAGAGCCTCATCAGTGGTGGCAATGGCATCGGAAATCTTGTGCTCCAAGTTCAAGGGAGTGATATCTGGTGAACTTGGTGGATCCCTTTCATTCCACCGGTCTGGATTGAGGAACTGACGAACATGCAGACCCCAATATCCCCAATTTCAGTGTGATTACACACTAATTACACATAAACACTGATTACAATAGAACAAATCTGGTTATGATATCTTATCAACTGCCTTTGTCATACATTTTTAAAAATTGTAAAGAGACATTATGGACACCCTGTAAAAGTCGTGACCCAAATAAGGGTTGAATTTAGTACACAACTTATGGCAAAATCAATACAGTAAATAGGTTTGCATTTGATTTAATTAACTCATTTCAAGATGGGGCAAGTTCTTTTACACTCAGATAAAGATAAAACACCAACAATGATATTTTTTCGTTATCTTCAGTCTAATTACATGTTTTTTCTTAATTTAAGTGTAAAAACCTCAGATTCCTTGATATCATTGTCTCAAATCAAGAGCAAATTTACTTATTGCAAGAAAATGTTACTAATTTCTAGATGACTTAGTGGAGATGTAGGGTAGTGGATAAATATTTGAAAAAATGACGCCCAGGAAAGACTCGCAACCCACAAAAATTATTCTGCGGCCAACTTTTAGGTCCTGACCCACCAGTGGAGAACCGCTGCTCTATACTATATGTGATATCGCAACTGTTTCGAAGGCACTACCACCCACAACGTATGAGGAGAGTGTAAACTGAGTGCACTTAGTTTGACCTCTGACGCTGTGGAGGTGTCAGAGTCCCGGTCTGCTGCGCTGAAGATGGGTCAGGCTGATACTGACGCTGGCCGCTGGTGGAGCTGGTGCAAGTGGATGATGTTAGGGATGTTTTGTGCCCATCTGGCGTGGCAGGGTTTAGCCCTAATCCTTGAGCCCCTCGGCAGGGGATGCACAGACTGTTGATCACATCCCTCCTGCTGCTTCACAAAACTCCTCTGACCTCCTCGGTACGCAATTACACCTCCCTGTGTCAAGAAAGCAAGTCGACAACTGTAGGGCGAGTTCAACATGCTAAAAGGAATGATATCAATCTGTTATTTCGTAGTCGTGAATCTCAGTGAGAGGCAGGCGATATTAACAAATGTACATCTCCATAACGATGATCAAGGAAACCATTAAAAATGTGTAAAAATTGTGCTGGTAAATGTATTATGTTCTAAATTTTGATTTTAATTACAATTCTTATCTAATGAAATACTTTTCTAGTCCTACTTGGCAATAGACAGACTTCTACAAAGGAAAACACTAGAATTGCATAATTTAGACTTATCAACAGAGCGTTTATCAGTGCCATGCAGGACAATGGAACATAGTTAATATCGAGCTCTGATTTAAGACTGTGCTGCTATCTTCTTATGTCAATAATTGGTGGGTATACAGGCCTAAGTGCACAAATATAAACAACCATTTGATTGGCAAGATGGTAATGGCCCAACCAACAGAAGCATGTCCATGCACAAGAAGGGGGCACAAAGGCTTGTTGTTGCGAGGCTATATGGAAAACATATTTATCACACGCACGCACACACAAGTAGAGCTCTGATTCAAGAGCAAATATACATGTACATAATTACAAAAACATAGACAGATAGGCAAACACACAGAGACACCCAAAAGCAGTCAGCAAGCCCTATCCAGCACACACCTAACCAGTGATAATCCTCTAGACACAGGAGCGCACACACAGAGCGTCATTATGTTTATCAGTGTGAACCAGCCCACCGACACCCATCACTCTAATTCCATTTGTCTGTTTAGATTCGTTTTGCTTTAATCCTCCCTTGTTTGTGCACATCTGCAAGCACTGCAATATAGTAGAGTGACGAAGAGAGCAGGCTGTCAGGCAGAGGGATGGACAGAAGGACAGGAGGATGGACAGAAGGGCAGACAAAGGGACAGAGGGATGGACAGAGTGGTAGAAGAGCTCCTATCGGCGACTGCTGCCTCCTGAGCTCCCTGCAGACTGGCATATTCTCGCCCAGAGAGGAGCTCCCTGTCCCAGGCGTGGAGCTGCCCGCAGGCCCTTAGAAACATCCAGCCACACGGTTCTTAAACCAACACAACATTACAGGCTTTTTACACAGTATTACACCACGTCTTATTATCCCATTCAAGTCCCTCCATTAGCTCAATTGGATGGTGGGATTTTCATTTGTAAATTGGAGGATTTTAGATTAGCTTGTCTGTCAGCAATGAAATGCCCCCTGAGACTGTGAATTATGTGACCAATCACATATGAATCAATGCTTACGCATGCCTTAGAGGATGAATGGTGGTGTCAGCAAAAGGAAATGAACAACTTTAACCTGGATTAGGCATTATACAGTTTGTACACTGAAGACTAAAGGTTTTATCTCAACAGATATCATAGCTGTTTGGCCACAGATTAGATGCAGATCAGAGGCATTAACTTTTCTCAGGAAATAAGAGGGATAAATTAGGGCAAATGGCTTAACAATGAGTGAATAGCACCATTTCCCTATAGCTGACAATAAGCAGTGTTCGCTTTTATACAGCAAATAATATGAGGGTCTAATAAGGAATTATTAAAGAGATAAATATTAGCTGCTATACACAGCTAGCAGCAACATTATGCAGAACTGAAGCTGGTTGGTTGAAAAGAGGCAAATGAATTTGCAGTCTCCCTCCTCGGGCCCTGCGTTCAGACACGGAGTGAGAAGTAAAGTGAGGAACGGTACCCCCAGCAAGTGGAGACCCGGCAAATTATGAAAATGCCTCTCTGTGTCCTAAATGGAGGCCGAGCTCTTTAATGTGGCACAAAATTAGAACCTGGGGGAGCAAGTGTGGCCTGCTTGATTGGCGAAACCCCTCCTGGCCGACTAGCACCCCACCCCCCTCCTTCTCAAAGCACACACAAGATATTATCCAGTGCCTTGTGGCGTTCTCTTGTATTGGTGAGACTGTAGCACCCCAGATAGAGCCCCGGGGTGCCTATAAAGGTACCTAATTTGTCAGTTTACTCCTCAATTATTTAAATAGATCTAAGAAGAGCGCAGAGAACGGGGCTTTTTCTGCCTCTTCACAGTCAAAGCGGAGAGAGACCTTTCTCCACGGTAGCCATTTTCAATTACGCTCCGCACGGCCGCCTTTGATATACACAAGTGCCGTAGTGAAAATGGACTGTATCAAATAAACAAATGTGTGTATATAAGATAACAACAGGAACTTGGGGATAATTTGCTGGTACACTCAGAAGAATTTGGTTATTTCATATTTACCATAAAGCAAACTTTGTGAACATGTTTGCTCACAAATATCAAAGACATAATAATGCTAATACAAATGTACACAGGGCCATGTTACTATCCCCTTTGATTTTTAGACAACCCAACATCCTACTACAACTAGAGCTTTATCAATTGACCACTGAGGCATGTTAACAGATTCCAAAAGGTCCCAAAAGGTTCAGGAACTGACTTTGTTTCCCATATCTCTGGTTGAGGGGTGTAGAGGATCGTCTTAGTCGAAATGCTTTAAGAAGAGCTCTCATCTCTCAAAACCTCTACATCAGCAGCCATGCCAAAACTGGCTATAGTGGCACAACAATAGTCTGGATGTGCCTACACAAGACGTGAGCGACAAGACAATAGTCTAACCCTAAAAAACAGAAGACGACAAAAACAGCAGAATCACATTGTTCACTTTCCGTCCCGTTAACACAAAATAACACTAATATAAGCCACTACTCAACGGAGAGAGCTACAAACATCTGTACAAAGACACTGGGTAAACCAGTAAGCATGCTCTACCTGCACTGCACTGACACAGCAAACAAACCTCAACCAGTCAATTATTACATTCTGATCACAAAGAGAAGGAACAAACAATATACAAGGAATCATCACAAAGGGGATGGCATCCTTTAAAATCTGTGAAAAAGGTTTGTTGTTTTCATGTGAAGTGTCTTCTTACAAACTTTTACAGAAGAAATTCAGTGGCCAGCACTGTACATAGGGTTGAAGAAACTCTATTAAGCAGCACACAGCAGAGCTCCACCCTCTCTCCAGTGTGAGCCTCCATCCAGCACAGGGAGAGTGGAGGAGATAGGCCCAGCTGCTAAAGCTGTCTTTTCAGCCCCTGCTCCCACTTGGTCTATCGGAGATACACAGCAAGCGGAGGTGTCGTTTTCGGCTGGCATTTCGGACAGTATCTACTTATAGACGGAGAAAAAGAGAAAAGAAAACAGAAGGGGTATTATCAGGAAGGGATGAGAGCAGCAAAGGCATTTTGTCTTTTTATTCCCCTCCTAAGCCCTGGGCTTTGCTCCCAATCCGATTGGTCGATACGGCCAGGGATGTAAATGAAATGCAAAGAAGAATAAGGCTGGCTTCCATCTCCAGTGTGTGCCCCACTCTGTATCTCAGTCTGTCGTGCGCTGTGGCTGTTTATGGTGTTGTTTCTGATTCCCATTCATAGACTTGTGCTCTTCCTGTCCCCACCACCCCCTACCACCCGCTCCTCTCCATCTCTTGCCTCTCTCTGGCTGGGCTCTTGCCTCTTATCTTCTCAGACGCCCCACATACCAGCGTTGCCGTGGCTCCCTGCCTGCACCCCTGGTCACGGCGATTCCATGGGTTCCCACAATCCTCGGCAGCTTGCTGATTTAGGGTGGGCAACCGACTTGCCGAGGCAGGAATGAGGAGAGAGGAACAGAGGGGTAAGGGAGAGGCAGCATGTGCAGGGATGAGACACTGAATGACAATAAGAAAGAAGAATGAGACAAACACGGGGACAAAAAGCATAATTCTGAAATGATATCTTCAATAAAAAAATTAAATAAAACAATGGCTAAAAAATCTGAACTAAATCTGTTACAGTATACAGATTTTTATTTGCTTCAGTGGTCACTGATAAAGTGGGTTTATATGCTGTGGCAGAGTACTGTTTCAAAAGTAGTGGCAATATTCATAAAATGGCATTCAGAAAAAAGTCTGCATTGCTATCAGAATTACACAATTGTAACACTTTTATCTAGTTATTAGAGCATCTATCTCAATGTGGGGGAGATCGTGCTAATGTTGTGATAGTGCGAAGTGTCCAAAGCAATACATTGGTGTGATTCCTGCTCGAGGAGGACACTGCTGTTGGATAAGTCGCTCTGATGTGGTGGTTGTGCATCAGACAAAAAAACTGCCAAATTGCTATGCAAATCTAGTGCTGACAAACATATGAGCGGCTGAAATTAAAATATATCTGTGAAAGATGAACAATGTGTGTGTGTGTAATGTTTACAGGCATTTTATTACATCACCCACATCCAAATGTTTGAACTCACCTCTAAAAGGGTCTCTGGCATTGAGACATTTTACATTTGATTTAAATCCACCGGGGATTACTGCTGCCCCAGTAGAAATGAGGAGTAAAACACATGAAATCCATCAGTTCAGAACATTAAAGGACTACATAAGAGAGATGGATAAATGAGCGAGTGAGGACTCAATGCATGGCATAAGTGTCCTAGATAAAAAACTAAATTCCAATCCCCCATTTCTGTCCTCAAATTGGGCTTTCCTTAGCTTGGACATCCTGTGTGAGAGGCATAAAATAAGATAGATGCACGGTTGTCTATATGAAAACTGTAAACATAGTTCCAGCAGTTAGTATGTAGTGTAAAATACTGATACAAATCTCCCTGAGAAAAGGCACGTGGTCACAGTCCGTGTTGGGCACAGCTGACTGCTACAGTGTTACAGTCGGTCACGTACTGTCCTTCCTGTGGTGCAGTCGGTTCTGTTCGTTGCTCAGGTGAATGATGGCAGAGCGTATGGCTGAGGCCTGAGGGTCAGTGGGTTCCTTCTGTAAATACAGGCGAAAGTGTCGCACACTGCAGGTCAACAGTTCTTCTGCGCTGTGGCTGCGATGGCCCAAGCGCAGCAGCCTCTCACAGGCCAGAGCCAAGTTTTTGTCCCAGTTTGGAGGGTAGTGTGAGTAAGTCTCCACAATATCTTTATACAGCTGCAAACACACAACAGTCTGTTGGATCTAAGCATGAGAACATGTTACGACACATGATACTTTTCTTGGCATGGCATTTTATAAAATATGAATGTGTGTTTGTAGGGTTCGCACTCACAGTGTAAGAGAGCTCAAGAAGGCGAGCCTTTGCTTCTCCCATCATCCTCTCTGCCAGGTCAAACAGAAAGAAAGCCGTCTTCATCCTAAACAAAGCACACTGGGCTCAGGGCTAAGTGCTGGATGGATGAGCCATGCAGATCTACACTGCTCCAATGGAGTGATTTATGTAGATGCAGCAAATGCAATGTACATGTAGATGCTCTAGCTGCACACAAGACTGGTTTATGGAGATGTTCAGGCTCACTGTATGCGTCGTGACTCAGCTTTTATGTGCACCAAGCAAGTGCAGTACACAAGTGCTTCATACAAGCAAAAAGATGAACGAGTACCTGGCCTGCCACATCTCCTCATTGGCAACGCGCTCCCAGGATGAAGGGCTGAAACTGTTGGAACACAGTCAAGTCAAATTATTGTTATGAGTGAGTAGTACATCGTCCCTTGATCTAATATACTGCTGACAGATTGTACATTAAAAAGTAGACCACACATCTGACATAGAGTAAGACTATTTTTCTTTTACACTGCGGACTGTAAACGTTTGACCTCTTCTTCAAAAGAAACATTTAACAAGGTTTCAGAGCTAATATTTCGCTGGCTGGTATTGGTGGACATGGTTGTCATGAGAGTGCAGAGAATAATGTCACAGTATTCAGCCGTGGATATCTGAGTGAATGAAGCGCTTGTGGCAAAAGCCAGTGAATACAGAGCTTTGACTAATTCCACTTTTGACACAGCTATTGACAAAATGCAATATGAAACTCATTATTTTCCATCTAAAGTCTCATTTCATATGGCCACAGGCCCAATATTTTGCTGTCGTAACAGTTTCCACAGACCAACACAAACTCAGTGAGAAAAACTGTACAAGGACCACAAAGATGCTGTGATCAAAAAAAGGCTATGTCTAATCGTCGTGTGTTTTAAAAGTGCATCCCAATAGGCTAGTTACTAGTAAATGTAGTGCACATATTTACATTAAATATTAAAGGAGTGGCATCGTGTTCTTCACCATCACAGACACAAGGTGTTGAAAGAGAAGTAGTTTACGACTTCACCTGGACTCCAGTCTAAAGTATATGTGATAAAGGTGTAGCCACTAGTAAAGCATGGGCTTGGTGTGTGTATAATGTGTATAGTATGGAGGGGCAGAGGGGGGCACCTGTTGTGTGGCTCACTCCAGTTATAGAGGTTGTTAGTCTTTTGCGCCCAGTCTTCAGGATGAAAATCCCTCTGAACAGGCACTAAGTAGTCACATACGCCCAAGGGCCACCGGGAGTAGCTCTGCATCCAGCTCTGGTCTTCATCATTCAGGCCAATGCAGGCGAACACATCTCTTCTGCAAAATGGACATTTAACTTGGCTTTAAGTGACACAGGTCGTTCCAAGACTTTTCACAGGGACCATGCAGACATGTGCTGCTCAGTGCTGCTCAGCCCCAGGACAGTGTTGTAGTGTTGCCCTGCACAGTGCTGAGCATGTTGGCCTGGCAAACACTGCCCCCTGGTGGGCTTGGCATTTACAGTCACTCAGTCCTGTTCCTCCTGAGGTGATGGATGAGAGCAGAGAGCTGAAATGAGTCCATCAGGGGCTGTTTCACCAAATCAAGTAGATTAGTTGACCTCTACAGTTCATCAAACTGCTTTTATGATTGTAACGGTCCTCTGAGCTTATCTTCTTCCTCCACTCACAATTCCACTGATCTCTGCCTTTTTAGATCACCCACTTGTTCAAAGGGGGCATTGTTATGCAGCCATTCTGCCTCTATCATTGACTTAATATTATAGTTACACATTTAAACCATTGCTTTGTATTCTCTCGGTGCTTTCTCAGTTACTCAGGATGACTTACTGTGGATTATGTAACAGAAAGTGTTTCAGGCTGAACGTGTTCTTCTCTTCTGCGTCAACTGGGTCCCAGTGACGTCCAGGGAAGTGCACTCCTTTAAGGTGACGGCCCAGTTTGGCAATGTACCAGCTGTAAGTCATCATCTACACATCAAAAAAGAGAGAAATATACTGTTTAAACTATGAGCAGTGACACTTTATTTTAAAAGGACGCTAATCAATCAATTTAGGTCTAGTTACTTAATTCAAAAGGGATAATTTAGGTGTGGTTTTCAGTTGTAGCTTTATATTTCAATTCTGCTCCTGAATCTGATTTCAGAACTGTTTATTGAATCAGAGGTAGTTGGCCATATTTCTTATTTAACGGAAGACACTACAGACAAGTCTTTTTTTATTTTTTTATTCTAATTTTGGGCCAGTTCAAACTCTTTAACAGATAAACTTTCACCTGCAAAGAAATACATTGTCAAATCTAAATAAAACCCTAAATTTAAACCTGGGTCTATCCATTATCATCAAAAATATAGGCTTACCTCCTGATCAACAAGTCGAACATCTGGCCGTACATTTTTGCAGTAGTGCAGGTAGCGAAGAGAGTTCCCAGGGAGATCCCCTCTGGTCAAGATGATGGACTTTTTAGGGACGGAAGCAAGTAACTCCAAGCCGAACCTCTCCACAACACTATTTGCACTCAGATTGGATTCCCTATAAGTGAGAGGTATGAGAGATTTCACAGTACAAAATAAATAAAGTATCAGTCAAAAACAAAAACACTTTTCATGTACTGGCTTTTCTTTATTTTCAACACTATTTACATTCTCATTGAAGGCATTAGACTATGATTGAACACATGGAATTGTGTTGGAGACAAAAAGGGTGAAATAACTACAACTAACTGATATATGTTTAATATTTTAACTTCTTCAAAATAGCCACCCTTTATTCTTGGCATTTTCTCAATGAGCCTCATAAGGTAGAGAGCTGAAATGGTTTTCAACAGTCTGTGAAGTGAAAACCATTTCTGTGATGACATTGTGAAGCTCATTGAGAATGCCAAAAGTATTTTTGAACAATCTACTACAACCTCTTTTGTTCTAGTTTAGTTTATTTGTCAGGGACCAAGTATAACATACATTAATCTTAAAGGAGATATGCTTTGTACCAGATTTAGCTCTTGCTCATTTCCACCTGCAGACCCCGGGCAGGTCACACAATATTAAAATACACACTTCTAATATAGCTTACAGAGGCATTAGTAACATTATTAACATTAGCTGACCATTAAAAAAGCACCATCTACTTTCATACACAATACTAAAATCTAGATGCTACTATATTACATTTTACCATTTAAATGGACTGACACGGCGGACACAGCTGGTATTTCAAGTTTCGAGAAAAAATGTTGCAATCGACACACAACTTTAGACTGTGTAGAAGCTGATTCAATTGCTTTATAGTTTTTGTGGAAAAATAGAGGGTCTTTTTGGGATGACAGTTTCTATGAGCAGTGGAGCGGGAGTACAGTTGTGGCCAAAGGTTTACATCCTCTGGCAGAATGTCAGGGTGTATAAAGTTATGCATTTCATAGAATATGAATGATAACACAAAAATCTTTATTTCACTCATGGTTAGTGGTTGCATGAATGTATTGTTTTTTTCACCACTTTTCAAGTAGAAACTAGCCAAATGTCCCTAATCAAAAGATTACATATTGTGCATCTTGAAACTAATCTTGGTTGGTGGTGGTCGGAGGGACCGTTGGCGCAGATGTGAGCAGCCTCGCTTCTGTCAGTCTACCCCAGGGGAAACTGTGGCTACAAAATGTAGCTTACCACCATCAGCATGGAGTGAATGAGCCCCCCTCCCTTTCATGTGTGAAGTGCTTTGGGTGTGACTATGTCATATGAAAAAGCGCTATACAAAGAAGATTCCCTTTCCCTTTCTTTGGTCCTGAACAATTCATTATGATTTCAAAAGAGTAAACTCAGTTCTTTGACAAAAACATGGCTTCGCACAACCACTAATCATAAGTGGAAAAAAAGGATATCTGTGTTATCATTCATATTCTATGAAAAATGGGCAAAGGATTAAAAGGGTATGTAAACTTTTGAGCACAACTGTATGTTTTCTTTCATAAATGAATGCCTTGAGTGAGAATCTACCATGAAAATAATCTTGAAATAAAAGAAAAAACAATAGTGTTAATAAGTGTTTCCAAACTTTTCCCTGGTACTGTACATTACATAAACACTGTCTCGAACAGTGAAACTTTGAACATAGTTGGGAGACTTCTTACTGCTTAGAAAAGAGTGTGATAGGCATGAAAGTGTTTGAGTTTGTAGGCATGCATCAGGGTGTTCGGAGGGTAAGTTGTCAGTGCCCCCGCCCCTTCTGCTGCGCTGAACTTCGCTGGCTGCCTATCTAATCACAGGCAGACAGGTGTGATGGGTGTGACAGGATAGGCCATGCACTCCCCCTGATCAAAGCTGCTCCATGATGGCTGTCTGGCACTTCCCGGCACTGTGCTGGTGTAATCTGCCTCTTCGGACAGCCAACATCTAAAGACTGAGCCCTCGCGTTTGAATCTATGTGCTAACCGTGCCTCTCTTTAGCCTCTACCATGGGGTGAGTGCAGAAAACCTGACATGAAGAGTTCAGACCTGCGGTATGAAGTTCTGTCGAGAGGCAGAGCAGGTTGACTCAGGAGAACCTGCGTAAGGGTTTTACAAACAGTAGTCTTTTTACACCAGGTTACGGAAAAGCTTCAACTCTAAAGCGTGGCTAATTTGACGGCACAAAGTATTCATGCATTTAAAAGTAAAATTAAGATACTAGCTTACTTATGGTTAGTGTGCACAGTATGGGCCAGAAGAGTGATAGTGAGGAGCCAGCCTGTGATCTTCCATAATGCCCCACTGCCCAACTTCCTCTCCAAAATACTGCAGGTGCGATTCAAGCCAAGGCCTGCCAGCACACACACAGCAGCGTCGCTTTGGAGCCAGAAACGCTCAACCTGCAGAAGGAGAGGACAAACCACGGAGCTATTTTAACTTTGGAGAGCGGCGGATGCATGTGTAATAAGTTATACATTCATTTTATTTATTAATGAATGTATCAACTCGTGCTCACCACACCAAGCAGCAGGGGTCTGCCTATATCCAGGTTAGCTCTCCATGCAAAAAACATGGAGTAAACCAACAACATTGCAGTCACAAGCAGGGACACAGGGCCACATGTTCTGAAATACAAAAGGCACATTCCAAAATCTTCAATATCCTCCTCATTTTTCTGGTCAAATGTCTTTGCACTTTGGACTGTAGCTAAAATGAACTGTCAGGAAAAAAAGGTTTAATGTTAATGTGACGTCACACGAGCCAAGAAGAAAATGAGTCAGTAATCCAGTTAAGAAATGCACGATATTCTAATGCTGACTGACCGCTGACAATACGCCACATATTTATGCACAGAGGAGAAACATGAAGTGCATTTTATTTATTGATTTATATTTCTTTACTTACTTATCCTTTACGGAGAGAAGCAGGCCATTTCCTGCCAGCACCAGCACAGGAAGTGAAAGGTCTGCCAAGCAGTGGTCCAGCTGGGCTCTATAATACACAAATAGAAGATACAGTTCAAAATAATCAAGTGTCCACTAAAGTACAACTTCTTTCACTTTTGCAACACTCAAGGACAGCAGTTATTCACTGGGCTGTGTCCTCTATCAAAACAAAGTGAGTGGACGTGCGTGTCTTCTTCAATGGGATTGACAGATACAAATGACTGTGTCATCCACCACCCGCTGCCCTGTCCGCTCCTCACAGCTGCTGTCAGTCACACAGCGCTTGCTCAGAGCACACAGTTTCCTTAATACCCATCTCTATTTGACAGATTATTGAGTCTCTATATCTCTCGATGTACACTGTGTGAGAGTGCTCACATGTGTGTGTCTGTGAGTGTGTATGGCAGCTTCTCCAGTGGCTTTACGTCTTCACTGTGACATGCTTGTCATGTTCGCCTCTTTCCCCCATCTTGAAGGTGTGCTTGTCAATCAAGCAGCAGGGGTGATAGGGAAGGGTGGGTGCCTGGCAGAGGGGGGCTGATGGTGGGGGGCCTTAAGACGAACATGCACCCCCATCCCGTCAGCTAAAAGAAGATACTGTGGTGGCAGCACTGGTGGAAGAGTGCAGGGATTCGGTTGGAGGTGGGGGTGCTTGAGTGGAAGAGAAAAAAGTACAATTTCTCCAGCTCTATTGCAGCGTCTGTCATCACAGCTTGTCACGCTTAAACACCAGAGCTGAGTGATCATTTCAAACTGCTGGAGAAACACAACACAGCGATTTGGCCCTCTAAGCAGGTTCAGTTCTGCTTTCATGAGAGAAAGTGAAATGGGAAGAACAAAAGCTGCTGTGGTGAGAGGAAGCTAAAGAGTCCAGTGCAGCTAGTTTAAACCTGTGTTCAGCACATGCGCCGGTGCAAGGTGCACCTCAGCACCATGTGTGGCCATTCACTGTCGCCAATGTTCATGCAGCTAAGAAGCTTCTTCAGAGGCCAGCAGGCAGTAGTAGCACGCACTTTGTTAGCTTTAGATTGTACACTGCAAAAAGTAATATACTGTAGAAAAAGGTACAGTATATTGCCCTTTATTTGAGAAATACTTTAATTAATTGTTCAATTTTTTACACTTAAATTAAGAAAAAGAACATCAACACTGATCTTATTTGAAGTATAATAAGAAGTGCAATGAGATCTTTTGTCTAAATTTAAATGTAAAAAACAGATTTCTTGAAATTAGTTCCTCAAATCTAGGGCATATTCATTTTTTTCAAGAAATTTGTACTTGCTTCTAGATTACTTTTTGCAGTGTACTCAAATGTAATCAAAATGGTCAGTAAATGTATAAATTAAATATACATGTATCATAAAGAGGACACTAAAAGATCAAATAGGATCATTCCATCAGGATAAAAAATGGAAAGGTTGGATGAGAGTAACAACGGAATTTGATCCAACTCACTTACTGAAGCATGATGGTCATATTAACAGAGCCTGACGTCTTTGCCTAAAACAGAATTAGAATATTTCAACAAATAAAAACACAAGATGCATGTCCACCCAAAAGACGAGTGGCCTGGACATACCAAACTGAAGGTGCCATATTCAGAGCGCAGCAGGTGTGTGAGCAGCCCAGTCACAGTGGTCTGGTCTCCCCAGCTCCAGCGAGCGCTGTTTAAGTAGGAGGATATGGGCATGTAGATGTAGGGCAGGAATCCAGCTCCAAAACACACGGCCAGAGACACAAGGCTGCGCACAGAGAGCTCCTGAAGACACACAGAAGTACACAATATTAGCATTAGGACATCAGCAACTTGTAACATGCACACTTTGGGTGACTGAATACCCGTCCCTCCTTTGATCGCACTGCACAGACATTCAGACCTTTGTCCCCCGTCCCACCGATTTAGGTAATGTCACACTTTTTCAATAAAGTTAGATTTACATAGAGAATAACAAATGATCCCCCAGTGTTTCTGAGTCATTAAATTAATTGTGCCAATTGAAGGCTTTAAATGTGACTGAAAATCACTACAGTTGTTTGAAGTTGACATAACATATAAATTTATTGATCTTTAAAGCCATAAATTCATCAAACAATACAAAAAGTATGGTCCAAAGCACATTCAGCTGCATGTTTTGATGAAATGTATGTATATGTATATATGTATGTATTTGTATTATTTTGCCCGATTTGTCAAGTATTAAACTTTGGCTCCATTGCTCTGCTTAATCTAATTTTTGAAATATTATTTAGAAATAATAAATGCATAGATTTGTTGAATTTGAGCCATTAAAAATGTTGTTGTGGGGCAATAAAATAAACTCAATTGTGCATAAAATGTAGAATATTGTGTCCTAATTTTGCGGATTAGAATATTTTGTGATTTTGTATGTGTGACTTTGGGCCAAAACAGCAAAGGAAACACTTCAATGCTGATCTTCATCTAATCTAAATTTTTATTTCTCATGTCTGTCCCTCCATGTTCCCTCACATCACGCGACTCGGTGAGAATCTATCATGTAAATAGAAAATGAAGAAAAAGCAATACATAAAAGTGTTTTGACTGGTGGTGTATTTAGTGCAAACGTACAGTAGATCATACTGTAAAACAAATGTTACCATCTCACAGTAGAGGCGAAGTAGAACCCATGGAACGATTATGACGACATAGATCACCAAGGTGTGCTGGTTACAGAGCCCAAGACCACAGCAAAAAGCCCCTAAATGTGCAATCTAAAAATGTAGAGCATTTACAGTATGATTACAAACCAGTTCAAATGACCATTGCTTGATGCACACGGACTTACTTTACTTCTCTGGGCGCCGTTTTCAGCGCAATGGAAGCTGGCGGTCAAGAAGAAGAGCAGGCCAACAAAAAGGTTGTTGAGTGCGAAGACCTCGGCCACCACGGACCACTGCCATGCCAGTCTGGACGCCGCAAACATCCCTCCAGCCAAGGCAGCACCGGGGACTGAGCCTTCCAACCTGCCCACAAAGTTTAGCTTCAGAGTCTGGAGATGTGTGTTTAAATAAATGGTCCAACTATATTAAACTTTTGGGTAAACTGGAAAGCAATTATATGCTATTTGAACTATAATAAACCATTTTATCTTTTCTATTTGTCCCAAATTACACTGCAGCAACACAGAGAGCTTCGCAGCGGTTTCAAATATAATTTAAATTTGCCAGCCATAAAAGCAGCCTCTTCCCCAGACTAATTTGGAGGCCCGTTCTAATCTTCCCTCGGCGCAAGTTTGCTTCTTGGACAAGACCTTGAAAAACATTCTGAACTGGGTTGTTCCAATATCACAGGGACTCTTTTTCCCGCGCAGCTGCGTGATCTGGGGCAGCGCTGGCAAAGAAACCGCTGTGCGAGAGATAGCACTTTATCCTCCGCTTCTTAAATATAATGTGAGTACAAAAGTTTGGCCCTCATCCTCTCCTGTACTGTCTCCATCTCTTTTGCAATAATTGAAGCAAACTTGGGATAATCTGTCATATGCTAAGACCCACCACTTACTAAAATGAGAGGGAGTGGGGAGAGATGTGACAAATTATTGGGGGGGGGGGGGGAAAAAGGGGGGGGGGT
>OMNZ01027304.1:9696-24936 GCA_900303255.1 Lesueurigobius sanzi | reverse complement strand
AATTTGGGGGGGGGGGGGGGCAAAAGAGTGTGTGTTAAAGGGGCGAGAAAGTGTGCATTCATGGGGTGTGAGACAGTGTGCGGGATGAAGGATGAAATTCACAAAAAGGAAAGAAAAAAGTTCAGGAAGAGCGGTCGGAAAAATAGAATAAAAAGCAGCCCAGTCCGCGGCATGCTGGCTCGGAAATATGAGCAGCCTCGACAATTAGGGAAGTCAGGCAGTATGGCCCTTTCCGCCATTGTGTGGAGTGGCTTAGAGTCCTCATCAGCCTATCAGCTAACTGACAGGCAGAGAGCTGCTCTATTCAGCACCGCAGATACAAGCTGCAGGCCAAACGGCTGCCAGGTCCCTTATGACCCTACAATCCCTTGCCGGTGACAGCTTCAAGCTCCATAGCAAATTAGGCGCTCTCACATTACAATCGCAGAAGACAGATTCCATTAACGGTATCTGAAATTGAGTAGAGAGCAGCCCGTTATCAGACCTGACTCATAAGCACCGCCATTAATCACAAGGCATGATACCATTTATACATTTCCAGCTCTCTGCCTGCCGCTGTGATAGTCAGCCACAAAAGGCCTGATGAGACTTAGGCGAGGGGAACAATGGAGCTTTCTGAGGAAAGCACAGTAAATCAAGAAAAAAGGAGAGGGAGAGAGAGCAAGAAAGGCAGAGAAAAAAGTCCTGCATGCTGACTACTTCCCCTTTTTCTTGGGTTGTCTCTCTCCGACTCGCCACCGTTTCCCTGTGTTCACAGGAAAGGCAGGGAGGGGGTTAGTCGACTGTGTTGATGGGGTGTCTAGGAGTGGCTTTTAATAAGAGATAGCAACGTCGTTCTCGCCACACCGCTTCAGGAATTAGTATTAAGTTGAGGGAAGGATGAAGAACGGGCGTGTGGACTTTTGTTGAGGTGTACAGACCCCCCACACCCATAATTTTGCCTCACTGCATGACAATTAACCCATAGCTTATAATTCCAGCAGGGGGGCGGTTTGAGGTCACACTGGGTGCAGATGAGTCATGGGGGTCCGGGGCCTGTGTGTTCTGGCTTGTGAATCCCCATCTGATACATGACAGCCCCCAGCACTCCTTAACACACATATGCAGCACATACTCTTTCTCTTGCACTGCTTTATTCTCTTTGAGTGGATGACAAATCTCTCTTTTAGAGGGTGTCAGTCGAGGAGAGCCCAGTGATGTGTGTACAGTGCCACTGTAAATGACCTGTCTGTCTGCTCTGGACCACCTGGGCCCCGAGCTGCCCCTCAGCCGCTCACAGCTCATTCTCCAGGCTGCCTGCTCCCAGGGCACACACATAAAGCAGCACTTCGCCTCGCACCACTATGGCCATGTTCCTTGTTATCACAACTCAATGCAGTGCTGGATGGGCTGTGCTAAAATGTTGTGGCTCAGTGACAATGGCCTGAAGAGAATAACAGCCCTGACAACTGCAGTATTCAATCTCACAGCCTGGCACCACAGAATAAAATGACAAATATAGATATATTACTTTGAATACTGAGCACTGACGTCCCTATCCACTGAGTCTGAGGGTTAATTGTCTTAATTATCAAATAGGAGTATGACATTGTGTTGTTCAAATACAGACTGCTTTAACCACTATCCTTCCTCCAGGACCTCAGAGTAGGACAATATATTTGAGTGCAAAGCGGTCAGAATGGGTCTGGTCTCATTGACCCATGGCAGAGCTGTGCCAGCACCAGGCTGTGTCTGTGCTAAATAACAGCACACAAAAAGCTTACAGCAGCACTCTGTTTGAATGAAGCCTCACAATAGAGCGCGCCAAAAGAGTGACTGTCACACACCACCCCAGGGACGAGACAATAGCAGAGCCGTGGCACTGGCGCTCAGCGCGCCTCTGTTGTCTAACCCAGCCGAGGTTTGGGGAAGCAGCGCTGGAAAGGAATCACACATTCCTTAAGAGGGTAGAGAGCCCGTAGAGGAGGTGCCTGCTCGGAGGCGGAGGTTTCCAGCTGGCCCGCGATAACACCCCGCGGCTCTCCTCTGGCCAGGACAACAGCAGGCTACTTAGCAGCTATTATATGGAACTGCTAAGTGTATCATATGCTGTTTGGAATTCTGAAGCCAAGCATTTGATACTGAAATTAAAGCTTTGTATCTAAGCTTTAAGTCGTCAAAGCATTCTTTATTATTCTTTTAAAAACAGAAACATGCATCTTTAGAAATGTATTAAACATATTCAGCCAAGTCAAATTATAAAATTAAACAAATGTAATTGTGTATCAATTACAACACTCACATTCTGATAATGAGGGTCATAATGATATAATTATCATAATAACATTAAGTCTTTTCTTTGTCAAACACTATGTTAAATGGTCTTTACTCAAAAACAAAAAAGGTGAGGCAAAAAAGCAATAGGACTCGTTTAAGAATGCCGACATTACATATTGTCTATCTGGACAGCTTCCTCAGGATAGACAGTGAGAGTCCAGCTGCTTTTTTGCCTCACCTTTTTTGTTTTTGAACTACCACCTGGATGACTGAGAATTTGCACCAGAAAATTAACTCTTTACTGTGATCCACTTTCCTCCACAATCCAAAACTTATTCAAAGCACCCTTTTCTGTGCATCAAAGGTCAAAGACTTGCTGCTCTGACACTTGTGCAGCGTGCCCTGGAGTCATCCAGTGTGAGCGCAGGGTGACTGTGTCCCAGCTCTGCCTCTCTCACACCCCTCCTCCAGGGTGACTGTGTCCCAGCTCTGCCTCTCTCACACCCCTCCTCCAGGGTGACTGTGTCCCAGCTCTGCCTCTCTCACACCCCTCCTCCAGGGTGACTGTGTCCCAGCTCTGCCTCTCTCACACCCCTCCTCCAGGGTGACTGTGTCCCAGCTCTGCCTCTCCACACCCCTCCTCCAGGGTGACTGTCCCAGCTCTGCCTCTCTCACACCCCTCCTCCAGGGTGACTGTGACACAGCTCTGCCTCTCACACCCCTCCTCCAGGGTGACTGTGTCCCAGCTCTGCCTCTCTCACACCCCTCCTCCAGGGTGACTGTCCCAGCTCTGCCTCTCACACCCCTCCTCCAGGGTGACTGTGTCCCAGCTCTGCCTCTCTCACACCCCTCCTCCAGGAGAACGCTTCAGTGGGTGTAAAATTAATCACTGCGATTCGGCTCAAACAATGCAGCCACTGACATGACAATTTCTCCTGGAATGCCATCTTAATCTCCACCCAACACACAAAATTATAGGGCGAGGGAGAGCAGAGGAAAAACAATTTACAAAAATGCTATGTTTATGCAATTCACTGTATGCCATTTTACTGCAGCCTCCTCTAACAAAGTCATTAGGCACACAGCAGCCAAACATAAATGTGGCTGTATAGATTCCATTAACTAATTCTGGCTGAATTGTAATTGCGGCGCCTGATCCGTCTCCGTGGCTGCTGCCTTATTAAGACTGCCTGTGGATGGGGAGCGCTGGGATATTGACGTCCGAGGCAGACACAATCTCAGGCCCACGGGCGAACGCAATATTAAACTGTTACTGTATTCTGTCTATCTAACCCTCCGCCTCCTCCTCTGCGCTCCAGCCCCGTCCCGTAGCCAGTAATGAGGAAATAACATCTTCATTAGACATCTGTTTAACTGTATTAGAGGATGAGTCCTGGGGGAACCATTGGTCATGCTGAGGATGGGGGTCTGTTGGACTACAATATAAAAAAAATCCTCACTGAAAGACTTGAACAAAAGGTCTGCAGATTGGGCTCTTAAAAAGCAGACAAAATTCAAATTGACTTGTGCATTTATACACAACTTGAGTGTACTGCCAATGACATTGATGATTGTATTGTAAAAGGTCTGATGAAGGTAAAATACAATGTTTTTATGAAGGAAGGTCACATTGTTTTCAATTCAAAATACATACCCTCAGTCTTTGGGTTTTAATATGAGTTAATATTATCATATTAGTTTGAACTGTGTACTGTACAAAGATGGTCATAGTCTCTAAAGGTAGATCTTATATGTCTTTCAGTTACAGGCTCCTTCCATCCAGATAACTAGAACTCTTGTTTGTTTCCGCATTGCTGCAAATGTTGGCAAAGTCATTTAGTGATTAGAGAAACAAGCATGCAGTAATCCTACTTTTAGATATTCCTAAAATAGTTTCTTAAAATAACCTAATTGTAGCAAAGACGGTAGCGGCTAAAATGCGGCTCAACAAGAAACACAAGAACACAGCGCACCTTGGCGCTGGTGCTGAAGGAAACATGGAAAAAGTGTCTTGGGAGCATATGGTGCAGGCCCATATAAGGAGCCTGGGACGGGGATGGCACATGCCTGCGCTCCGGTCCACTGTGAATCAGCTGTGCCACATGGGCCAATACTTGGCACACAGACTTTTCGAGGTAAGTGTTGTTATGTAATCATGTGATCAGACAGTGCTGATGAGCAGCCTTTTGGATTGTTGTGCGCTCCAGCGGCTGTCAGCGTGCTAACGTGTCAGTTTGAGGTTTCTCAGGATAAGCTGAGGAATGGAGAGAGATTCCTCAGGTAGCAGAGATTGTGAGCAGCTTTAGCAGATAAACTGTAAAACGAAGGGCACAGAACGCCAAGCTGTCGGGATTATCCTGCCATAAAGACAGCATTCCTCTCCAGAGTCGTGGTGGAGGCCTTTAGCATTCCAAATGTTGTTCTGGGAACCTCCAAGTGCAATCGATAGCAGTTATCACTGAGTCCAGCTTCCTCAAAGGCTTGTCAGGCCACGGTGTGCAAACAGAACAAGACATGCAATTTGGCCATCAAACCGCATGATCAAGCCAAGAAAACTGTAATTGACAAATCAAAGGGAGGCTAAGTGCTACATTTAAACTCATGTGTGAGAGAGACGTGGCTTCCAAGGCAAGCCTATCAACTTACATTCCCTCACATTAAACACAGCAATCTGGCCCACTCATTTAAATGGATACATCAAAGGCTTGTCATGTTGGGAGTATTCCAGATGAATTTCAAGGTTTTACAATTTACTTTGGCTTCAAGTACTCGTATTAAAAGCAATAAATTTATCCATCTGAAAATAATATCACAAAATAATGCTTTGTTTTTGGCGTAGGTTTACTAAAGAGTGGGTTGTTTTTCAAATAAGTAAAACTAACTTTTATTGAACTATCAACCTGATTTAGAAATATATTAATAACATGACATTGGAAGACCAACAATAGTCAAAAAAGTGGAATAAAATAATCATAATTAAATCTGGTGGCATAACTAGAATAGAATAATGAATTTAGATTATTCTGTCATTAATATATTGGAACAGCTGAAATGTAAACCATTAAATGTATTTGTGAACATGTTTCTCCAGATGTAAACTACAGGACAGGCAGGTATTAAATAATAATAATAAATAAACATAATTACTCCCAACTTGTAATGTCCATGAACATCATTTAACAATCCAGCTCTGCGGCGAGCACTGTAGATGTATAGACCATGTCAAACTGCACTAGTATGCATAAACTAACAAAAAGAGAAATGTTGACACTATGCTTCCACCAACAAAGCCCCAAAATGACTGAAATCAGCATAAAGGTGGTGTCTGGTGGTGCAACACACGTTTACAAACACAAGATGAATGCTTCACATGGCGGGGTCAGCACATGTAAGCAAAATTATAACAGTAACTAAAGAAGATCGTAAGGACGTGAAGGGCAAGAGACAGAGAAATTGAGCCTGAGATCAGAAATGGCGGACAGGGGAATGATGAAGTAGGAAATGGGGGGTTGGAAGGCTGGATAATTGTGATACACATGGAGGCGTACGCTCACTCCGGGTGGCTGATGGGTAAACAGGCCGGGTAGGGCACAGGGAGAGAGAGGACGCCTGACTTCTGCCTGTGAATGCTAAACAGGGGATCAGGAACGACACTGCCGGGCTGTCATGACCAAAAGATACACCATCAGGACACACAGCCACTTCTGCTCCAAAGCGGTCCCCACGTAGGCAACGAAATTCAGGAATAGTGCTTAGTTTATTGCTAATTTCTCTGTAATTCCTGGGCTCATTTTCTTACATCATTGGCAAATAAGTTTACTTCAAATAATAAGCAATGTATTGAAACATCCCAGAACTAGTGAAATAATCTTAGTGAAATTCAGATGAATATTATGAATTTAAACTAATCTAGAAATGTATTTTTTGCTGTGTGGTTCTGTATTATATTCTTTATTCATTCTTGGGGGGGGGGGGGGTGCATCCATCTAATTGCTTTCTTCTGGTTTTGGCCGAGCTTTACCCGCACTTGACTTCGGGGCCCTTACCTGCAGACAGTGAGGCAGAGTGCACCACTGGCCAGCGCCCCCAGCAGGCTGCTCATCAGGTTGACGCTATGGGCCGGAGACAGTGAGGGCAGGAGGCGCATGGACAGCCAGGCTAACAGCGTGAAGGCCGGGTATCCAGGCGGATGAGCAACCTCGACACACAAAATTAAATCGTGAAGAACTGTGCAAGATTAGATTGAAATTGTTGTGAGGAGGGTATGCAGATTTACAATATCGAGTCTTCAAAGTTAAGAAACGAACAAAAAGCTGCAAAAACGTCTACCAAAATACACAAATGAAATATACAGTACTCTCAAATTGTTTATTATATCGCCACCCTAGCAACGAGTGAATAAAAACAACATACTAACATTCCCTGTAACTTTAGATCATGATTTCTCTGTAGCCATTTCGTAATGGGGGCTAGGCTGGGTTAGAACAGGCGACTTTACGATTCAGACTAATGCACTCACTCCGCCCAGCCCCCCAGTAACTCAAATTATGAATAATCATGTCTATAACATCAAAGCTTTCTTGTGCTTTTGCGTTGGCCTCTTCCCAAGGACAGTGGAGCTCCCTGGAGTCCACGCAGAGCACGTGGTGTTCGCCGGCGCCAGCCCCAAACCACCTCTGAGCTCAGTGGCAGCCGCCTGGGGGAGAGAAGCAATCACAGCAATTAGCCGCTAAGTCTTCTTCTGCAGATAAGGGCTCCGTCATTAAACACAGGCTCATTCTCTGGCGCTGATAAGATGAACCAGGCAGCTCTTCAAATAACACTGAGCTGAAAGGTGAGCGTGTGACTGCACTGGTCACCTCAGACACAAAGACCACGTGTTGGGGACATTACAGGATCCAAACTCAACAACTTCACCGTATCAGCCAGGAGCCACATGAGATGGTGTGGGTCACATCATGACAAGGAGCAGGAGAAAAGGAGGGGGATTAGACCTAAAAGAACAGGTCAATCCAACTATAGACAGCTGAGTTTCTCCACATCCTTGTGTTTTGAGACACACATGGGCACAGTAGAGCAATAGAAGTGGAGCTCAGTGCTGAGAGCAGAGCACACAGTGAAGAGGAGCCGAGGGCTGTGAGCAGTGGAGGTCTGGAGTCCAGAGAGGGTCTGCCAGGCCCTGGGGAGGTCTGAGAGGAGACAGACAGGCCACACGGACAGCAGCACTAACGCAGGATTACTGGCATAGTGACACTGACACAGACTCCCTAAAAGGATCACAGCGGCGTAATAAACTTTATTAAATAATAAAACTTATTAGAACTGTTAACCCGATTTAGTTCATTCTTTGCGGCTTACACACACACACAAAAAGAGGGCTGGATATAATAAGCCTTATACCGTACATAAGGCAAAGCCTACAAAAGCCATCGCCTCACCATTGATTTTAATTGGATTTGAAAAACGGGTTGCAAATTATAGCATTCTCTACTTGCAACTTAGTAAAATAAGTGTGTAGAAAAGAGGGGGAAACCTGTGGACTGAAAGTAAATTAATCTGCTTCTGCCCATGCTTAATTAAACTTCCTTAATGCTTATGAGAGTTAATGAGTGAATTGATTAAACAATAGCTAATGCTTACCCCCAGCTCACAGGCCGCGGTGATCAGCTCTCCTGTGGAACAGAAGGGGAGGAAATTAATGTAAACCCAATCATTATTATTAAGACACAAGACTGCTCCCAAAGTTTTCCCAAACCAAATACTTGCACTGGGGTTTTGCATTAATTTGCCAGGATCAAAACCTGCAAATCTTCCCAGTGTGACATTTCCTAAGCGGCATGCTCATTCTCTTCATCTCTCCCTCTCCCCAGACGCCTCCCTCCCTACTCTGGCACATCCACACTAAACATTAGACTGCCTCTTCAATGCTCTGTCACACAAAGACACACATACACTGATGTGAGAATAATGCTGCAGTCCCATCCTCCTGAGCATCAGGGTCCTGTGCAGCCTCTTACTGCTGATGCTCTGTGCTCACACACTCCACTGTCTCAGCGTCTCATCCTCTCCATTGGGCACAAACAGAAAGGCGAGGCAGCTGACACTCTCAGACTGAGGCAAGCTTTTAAAATAGGAGCAGGTTGCACAATTTGTGACAAGCTCAGTGTGAGGAGCAGCACAGACTGAAGAGAAGAGCCCTAAAAGCTATTTGTGGAGCTTTCATGTATTTGGGCACAAACACATTTGTGCCAGAATACATCCAGAGCGTTTCAAATTACACTGATTTCTCACCCAATGTTTGCCTCTCCCACTCAGGAAAATTGAAATTTTGTTCAGATTAAATGACATTGATAATGTTTGGGTTCAACACAGCTCCCTCTACTGGTTTGACTTTTCCACACAGTATGTCATTGATGTGGGGCATGTTTACGTTGCTGGTAAAGAGTCTGCTGTTTCTATCTTATAAAATATTAAACAACGCACATATCTCTGAATCTCTGACTAGTATATTTAAACATGGTGCTGCTGCCTCACTCACTGCAGCCGTGCACTTGTGTGTGGAGTCCCAGCACTTCTCAGTGTAATGGAGCATGAAGTCAGAGCTCCTCCACCTGTGCGGCTTAAACACGGCTTTCACAGTTCACCTGCAGCTGCTGCCATCACTTTGCATCACACTTTCTCATCCCGCTCCGTCTCACTCATTTCCCCTCAGTAATGGCACTCTTATATAGCTCTCAACACAACGGCTGCAGCACACACCAAGCCAACACAGCCATGGCAGTGCCACAGAGAGGCTCTCGCTCTTCTGTCGCCCTAATACCAAAAAGAGAAAATATTGACTCGACGGGGTAGCTGCATGGGTGCCAAGACTCTTTGTGATAGTGGAGCATGGGCACCCACACCAGTCTTGCCATAATCCCCGTCATTTCCACACTCCACATTCCTAGACAACAGCGCACCCGCAGGGCTACGCTCAAGCCTCTCCAGGGCACATCACACCTAAAGAGATTAGGACACAGAGACGGAGACCTGGAGAATTCCAAGGGTGTTCAGCTGGCACTATCAGAGCGGGCATCCTGCACCATCCCTAAACGCTGTGGAGAAGGGGCTGGGCGTTTTGTCAAAGGCAGCGCTCACTAGACAGCAGCAGCAGCAGGGCTACTCTCCTCTGCTTCCTCTATCTGTCCCAGCTTTCATACGCCACAACTGCCAATGTGCAGTCCCCTTTGTAGCTCCACTTCCAGAGCAGCACAAAACTAACAAGCACAGCCTTCATGCCATCAAGTCCACATTTACAAGTTTGTAACCAAGTTATCACTTCTAAACAGTTTGTAATTGTGCAAGGCTTGAACATGAACTACATTACAAGAATGTTTGACGGCTCTGAGGTAATGACATTTCGCTGAACTCTGTTCCAAAGCATTTCACAGAGCAACGGAACACACTAGGGCTGTGCAATTAATTGAATTTTGATCACGATTTCGATTCTTGAGCCAAACGATCTCCAAATTAATAAAATCGAGTTGGAACAATTCTTTTTTTTATTTTTATTATTATTATTATTATTATTTTTTTGTTTTGTTTTGTTTTTGCACAATTCTTTTGACATTTGATGCAGGGGCAGATGCAGAGAAACTCATGATTTTACTCAGGTAATTAGACACATTTCTACAGTTTTTTTTTTTTTTTTGCCGAAATGCTGAATAAATGCATTTTATTTTCAAACTCAAAAAGAATCTTTGGAAGAATCGTGATTTCAATCTTGAACAAAAAAATCGTGATTCTCATTTTTTCCTAAATCGAGCAGCCCTAGAACACACACACAACAAACACACTCTCTTCTGACACACTCATGCAAGTACACATCAAGTGTCAGGAGTATCTAAACCAGGAGACACTTATTGAAAATGCAAAGTAAAAGCTACTAAACTTACAAGTTGCTTATTTTTTAAACAATCTCACAAGCTACAGTTCACCATCGACACCATCACTTGAATAAAATAAATAAGAAAAGATTATTTATTTGCTGAATGTCCAATGAGCTATGGAGTTTTTGTAACTGATGGTCAAGTAGTTCTGATCCATATATGAATTGAGTTAATTATTTTAATAGCAGACTTTATTTGATAGCTTGTTGAGTGTTTAGCCTGTGGGGTGACGGTGCTGATCGGCAGGACCCATAAGGACCACGGACAGCACCGCTGTAGCAGTGTTATGAGTGAACTGTCTCCTGATTGGCTACAGCTACAACACACGTGACCACACACAGAGATACACACACACAGCAGCAGAGCATCGAGCAGATCATGGCGCAGCTAGCTCAGTAGCACTGACCTGAGTCTCCCCCGGGGACAGTCCTCTGGACACAGGGCACATATAGAGCAGCAACACAAGCCGCCAAGGCACCGGACAGTATCCAGCTGTTCCTCACCGACCAGGACATTTCTACAACAGAGAATTCATCTTCGTGTTGTCTCCCGAGTGTTAGCGAGCTAGCTTACTTTACAACAATGTCTACCTACCTTGCATTTGGCAATAGAGCGCTGTCTGCACGGGTCCAGGGCAGATAAAAGCCCTTACATAGCGGATAATGTGTGTTTTAGTTCATGCGTTTTGGAAATGCACACAGCTGACAGGGAACAATACTTTTCTGGGTCTGAAGAACTGTCCCGCCTAGCGCCAATTCACAGAGGACATACGCTCGCGATACTACCGCACGTGCACGCACCAGGGACACGCGCACACTAGCTTTTGTCTGACATAAGACAGATAGTTTGTGCTGCAATTATTATAGTTTATTAAGGCATGAATTTTCTCTCGCACTCTCATTATCAGACATGTTTGTTTTAACCTCACAGAGCTACTGCAGGGGCCCCCCAAAGCAACTGTCGGAATAGAATACATTGAAAAGGGTTAGGAATTGAAAGCAAATTTCTATGTATTTTCCATTTGTTATTAGCCTATAAAAAGTGGTATAGACTGTGTATTCCATTACTCTGTCCAAGAGCATTCTGAATACATGTATTGATATCCATTATGTTTAAATACAACGTATGCTTGCTGCTCGCCTGCTATGAACTTATGTATCACTAATTAGGAAAATAATAAGCACATTACAAATGCACACTTTGATCTTTTCTCTCTTGATCAATCAATTCAATTTTATTTGTATAGCATGTTACAACAGCCAATGGAGCCCTAGGTGCTTTCCAGAATAACAATGGCAATAAAACAACATTGAGCTGAAACAACTAATCAATTATTGAAATAGTTGGTAACTGTTTTGGTAATCAGTTAATCTTTTTTGGATACAAACTCAGACAGAGTAAGAATTACATCAAAATGTTATGTATGTAATGTATTTTTTGTGGAAAAACTATGTTATCGCTAAAGGCATTGGTTATAGAATTTTTTTTTGCAAATATTTTAGCTCTGATTGTTCCAAATAAGAGATAAATCTTAGAGCAGAAAGAGGACTCTTGCTCTCTCACATTCACAATACCAGACTGAATTTTTAGAGGTTCTTAGCTTTCAAATAAGGAATGACATGTGAAACAAAAGGCATACATAAGCATAAAAAGCAGACAATACCTTTAAGCTTACTCTATCAAATGCCGTCACTTTAGCTTCATGTGGTAAAAAGTTTTTTTGAAATGACTCTTTCCATGCACCTTTTGCCGCCAACCGATTAAACAATTAATCGTAAAAATAATGGGCCGATTAATCGTTTACCTAAATAATCGTTAGTGACGGTCCTACATGATATGAATCTAAAACGAAATGATTGAGTACCACAATGTATTGCTATGATTTCAGGAAAGTAACTCCTTGTAAACACACAGAATACAGTTACTCAATATTACCCCAAAAGGGGGGTCTGGACCCAAAAGTTGACCACGGAGCCTTTATCAATGGGTCACATTTTGTCACATTTCTTTCAATATTTATCACAGAAAAAAATATTGTTTTAAGCTTTTTATTATTTTTGATACTTATTCACAAAAATACTGAATACTGTTGTACTGTACAGCATTTCACAGTAATACTAATTAATACTAATTAAATTATTATTTGTGGTTGCGGCTTGCCATACCAGTATAACCTGTATTATACATGTACATGTATGTATTCAATTACTACACAACACTGTCCATATCATAAGTCAAAATGTACTTTGTCAGGCAGGGTACCTGATTTAATGCCATCATATTTGAATAAAGCAATAGGAGCCACTTTGAATATGTTTTGCCAAGTAATAGGCATTGTCTATCATTAAAATAACCCTTTACTGTATGTTACAAAAGAAAAAGTAATACTTTTAATGCTGAACTTGTTAATGTGCCCTCTAGAAAAACTATACCAGAACTTCGGCCTACATTAGTCCTACCCCCTAAATATCTCACAAGGAGCTGTATTGCTTAGGTCGGAGGGTTACTGTAATAATGAAATTGCCCTATTGAACCGATAATAATCCCTGGCCGCCATAAATGAGTCTGATCCCTTGGTAAATTGAGCTCTTGGTGGGGTGGAGTGGTGTCAGCACCTAGCCCACTCCGAAGGCGGGCTAATCCTTGCTTCCATTCCCACACCATCCCAACTGGCCTAATCAGTCCCGCGCACACGTGTCTAAACTCTACACCCAGCACACTCACCCACATCCGAGGATCACCACCATTCTCCACAATTGAGCTCTAGTCTAGGTTGATGGCACTGCACTAATCCCTGTTTGGTTATCCTGTAGGTTGTGAGGCTGGCAGCGGGATGGAGCGAGTGAAAAGGCTGAGACTTTTGAGAGGGAAGGTGTCCATAAAGGGTAGGTGGGACTCAATACAAAAGCGCACTATTGTTTACTGAAGTTTTGGCTGTACAGAAGGCAGCACGCTCACTAGAATCATTGGAGAGACTATGGATTAACCACTCTGAGCCGCCCCCTCCAGCCCATGTCCACAAAAAAAGCGTTTTATTGACAGCTCGTCCAAAGAGGGGAATTACCCACATGGCTGAAGCCCTAGCTCCATATGCCGTCTGCTTATTAACAAACATTAGTCGAGAGTATTAAATTCATTATCTCTCCAGATTGCATGTGAAGTGCCGTATTTTGTGCATGTGCCAAAGTGTGTGATTAGAGAGTTCTAATGTTGCAGCTCGGGGGATTTGGAGCGCGAGATAAGAAAGGCATTAATAGAGAGTTGTATGGTCCAGCAGAGACAAAATTGCTTCAAATAAAATAAAATAAATATTGCATACTGGAGCATATTGGACTAATGTCATGTGCATATGTGTCGAAACGGTGCAAACTTTTATATATAAACATAAACATTGACATTGAACTGTGACAGTTTTTGTTTCATGTGGATTGTTGCTGGAATTACAAAGAAATTCGCAATAAATTAAGACTAGAATGTGAATTATGTTTCAGGTGCTCTCCGCCTCAATTTAAAACTATAAAGCTTTGATGAAGACGTTTGTCGAAACGCGTTGGCATTGTTCATGTCAATAAAGGACTTTTAGTCTACATTTTTGTGCCTCAGACCTTTTGCTTTCCTACCTCTACACTTTTGTGGTGTGGTTTCGGCAAGTTTAAATCACTTATTGTGATTATTTGGTAGTGTTTTGATCTACAAATCTGACATATTCATCTTTTGGCTGAAAGTCCATTCATCTGATCAAAATCATACCCACGTTATTAAATATTGTCACCACTTTTGAACATCTGTATGACAAAATAATCAGACTGTAGTTCATCTGTGCTGAAAGAGAAGACATTGAACTTTGTGTCAGTTTTTGTTTCATGTGTAAAATCACAGTAATTGCAGAGATATTAGCCATAAACCAAGTCCAAAAGGTTGCATTTTAAGGGCTTCCATAGTTAGCCACCATAGAATTTGCAGCTGCCCTTCATGTCAATTTTAAACTATAGGCTGTTTACAATGTCACATGAACGCAACCCATTAAACATAAACCATCTTCTCTAAATACTAATAGCAATACTAGACATGTTTAAAATGTGGAATTGCAAATGTATCCACAATCCACACAATCTCAAATCTCTGTGATTTCAGTGACAGAATTTCCAAAACCCAAATGAAGCAATCACCAGTAGGTCACAGTTACAGTACGTCTGCACTCTGTCTATGGTGTTAAAACAAGCCAGCCCACAGACAAGTCATGCTTGAAAGAGTGGCTTAAGAGACTCGAGAGTGAAATTGGGCCTATTTGAATTTGTATTTTGCTCACTTTGCCACATATCTGTTTTAATCTTACCTTAAGCGTGCTCGAAATGAGGTGTAATCCAGTTAAGCCCCTTTGGAATCAGCTTTGCAGGAACATTACACCCATTCATCTCTTCCAGCATCCACGCAGGACTCGGCTCTTGTTCATGTTGTTCCGATTTAGCAGGGGATAGTCCGGTATTAGATTATTATGGAGTGGTGCCAACGTCCTCGCAGACTGGAAGAGCAGGCAGGTGCTGAACAGAGCTCCACTTTGAACTAGATAACAGCCATTATTGTAAGATTTATTGTGACACACTTTTTTTAAAGCCACATTTTTGGAACATTCCAGGTTTTATGTTGTAAGTTACAGAGACGGCTAAACGCTGAAACTCAAAAACTTAACATGAGACCAGACAGTTTTGTGTGAAAGCAAATTGTTAGAGCAGGGAGGGAGACCAGGGAGGGAGACTATCAAAATGATTTCTAGCTTAAGTTTATAGCTGATTTCTCTGTAATTCCTGGGCCAATCCACATCAAAACTGTCACAAAGTCTTCTCTATCAGATTATTTAATGCTTATTCAACTATAATTTGGAGGACAATACAGTATTTTAGATTACTTACTTACTTTATTCTAAATTGAATGATGGCAGGTGCCGACGCCATACCAGTTGAGGACCACTAGTTTATATCACTGATTTTAAACTTTTTCTAGTTGTGAAATAGAATAACCTTACCTAGCTCAGCATCTGGAGCTGGATCGGCCGGGG
>OMNZ01027303.1:0-11669 GCA_900303255.1 Lesueurigobius sanzi | reverse complement strand
TAGGACTGACAAGATGATCATTCAATACAATAAAAGAAAATGACAGTAGTTTCTGGTTTATACTTTGCTATATTCACCTAAATGTTTGGAGATGTTTTGTTCAGAACAACAAAAATGCATCTAAAATTTGACTCATAAAGCCTATGTAGAAATGTAGAAAGCCTTTGGCGAGCTACTTGGAAAGGGATGGCGAGCTACCGGTAGCTCCCAAGCTACTGGTTGGAGCTCCCTGTTTTATACAGTAGCCCTTTAACCCTTTAACCGCCAAAGTTGCCAAAATGCACCCAGTGTTATTTTGTTTGCGTTACTTTGGCGCCTGCCATTAGGTCAAGAGTGATCTGAACAAACAACACATTATTAAAAAAAAATAACAATGGATATCAGAAATAAAGTGGGTGAACGTTTAGGTCTAACTTGGAGATGTGAGAGGAACTGGTAAAACATTTATCTGTTGTTCTCTATGGCTAAAATACATCTGGCGGTTAAAGGGTTAATATAGGTAAAATTTCTTTTAGAAAAAAAGTTATTGCTACAACTACAACCGCTGCAACTTAATGTTTATTATTATTCCAAACATAAAACACAAAACACATAAGGGTCCAGATTTGGTTTGACAGGTGGCAGGAAGAAGAAAAAACGTCATCTAAGCCATGAACAAATAATTGCTTCCATCAAACTACTATAGATATATAATATTTACAGTATTTTTCAATTACAACAATAGCAACAGGCCTTCTCATTGTTACTAATAAATACTCTTTTTATGTCCTCACTGTGCCTTGTACAAGTATATTTTTTTTACATTTGTTTACATTTACACATTCCTCAATTCCAGGTATCACAACTATTGCCATAAAGTACTAACTAATGTCTTTCAGTTCAACTTCACTTTTGTTAAGGTTACCAAATAATACTGATCAGTCAAACATTTCCATCACTCTAAAGTCAGTGTGTAATTTAGCAACATTTTAGAAGTAATTATGAGTTATGAATGGATAATAGTAATGAAAATAATGGCTTACACTTGTATTGCACTATTCAAGCCTTTGATATAAACATGTCTTTTGTTGTTCCGTTCTGGTGCCTTGCAATGTCTGGAGAGAGTTGAATAAACTGAAACTGATTACCAAGTTTCTCAAAGTGTAGACACTGTAGACATTATTCGTTCAGTCCAGTGGTGACGGAAGCGAGGCTGCCATTCTCCGACCACCACCAACCATTCAGTCTCCCGCTCTCATTCATTCTGGCCTATTGTACATGTTTTTAGAGGTAGAGGAAACCTACGCAGACACGGGGAGAACACGCAAACTCCACACAGAAAAGCCAAGTCCAGCCCAGGAATAGAACCCTGGACCTTGTTACTGTGAAGCACGAGCGCTAACCATTGCACCACCGTGCTGTCCGGTCAGAATGATGAGGCGAGAAAACAAATGAGGCATTAGATGTATCAGCACTGTGTTGCTTTTTCTTTAGGTAACCGTTTCTCCAATAAGAGCACTTCTTACGCACCGCTTATGAGACCATAGAAAACCTCCATCGTGTCAAGCCCCCTGCCAGGTTTACCACCGCTCCAGGTAAAAAGCCTTGTTAGTGGACGGTCTCACGTTACCCAGAACCCCCTTTCTCTGCAGCCCTACGGGGAACCATGTCCACACGTACGAAAACAAGCTCATTTCACATCAAAGACGCCGACATCTTCAACAGATTGACTTTAGGCTAAACACTTTCCACTCAACAGCCATTTTCCTGTGTTTACTACAGCGGGGTGCAACACATTTAGCTGAGAATGTGACCCTAAACTGTTTCACTTTTTACACTGACGGGATACAGTAAAGTGGAACAAACCGCCGTCTCAGCAACTATTGTTCTCATCTGGCATGCCTGGTGCGAGCTGCAGTAGGTGTGCTCTAAAGAGGTTTAACAACGGCAGCAAATTACCATATTTTTCCAACACTTTTTTTTTTTTCTGGAGGAGCTTGTTAGCGTCATGGGTGGCAACTCAGAGTGGCATGTGGAACCAATATCCCAGCAGCAGCACACCGCCCCCTCAATACCACTACAGCCTTAGAACAACAAAAAAGCATGTCTGAGCGTCAAACCCTGCCCATCTGCACTGACTCCGTTCTGGCTTAGTGCAAACGTCTATCGGATTATGTGCAAATTGATTATTGCTGACACAAGGACTGTAACAGCAACTGCAGCAAACAGGCTAGTTTGAATAAATCAATGTTTGTCATATTTGTGAGAAATTGAGAACACTTCTGTCAGCCTTCCCCAGAGTTGGCTTTGATAACTGAAGTGGCATGACACCATCAAATATGGTGACTATATGAATAATGCTTGATATTCCTAAGCCAAGATTCTTCAGTCTTCATCTGCACTCTGTAGTTGAAGTGTAGGACGTTTCGATCTTAGTCCAAAGATCTTCCTCAGCGAATGAAGACTTAAACACGCTTGTGGAGAGCAAACCAGGAGGAGGAGTTAAGAAGGTTGGAAAACATCTTAGTCTATTCATACTTAATATGGCTCGTTACCTCTCTATTGTCTCACCCTGGGCTTAGTTCTAAGGCTGTTGATGACACTTCCCTATGGCCCCGCTCCGCCCAGTAGTCTCAGTAGTAGTTAACTCCTTCTGGTTTGCTCTTACGAGACTCACAAGCGTGTTTAAGTCTTCATCCGCTGAGGACGATCTTTAGACTAAGATCGAAACGTCCTACAACTACAGAGCACAGATGAAGACTGAAGAATCTTGGCCTACGATGGACAACTCCTGTACGACTGAGAACCTACACAGACGGAATGCTTGAGAAACGTCTTGAAAAGATATCTAAATACTGCTACTCATTAATACTCAAATCTATATCTATCTATAAATATTCTCTTCTGCCATCTGTGCAATAGTCCTCCTCTGCTGCTGATAGTTCATTTGCCTTATTACATTTGGCTGTTGGCAACTGTTGAAAGCAGCTTATCTTGTCCTGGTGAGAGCAGCTCACTTGTATTGAAGCACTGAGGTCTAATTATGTGACCATTTCAACATCAGACTGTGATTTCAGTCTGAGCGGATCCTCCTCCTGCTGGAAATGACTTCGTGCTTATAACAAAACCCCGGAATTAAGTTAGACATTTCAAAATGATTTCAAAACTTTTCAGCAGAAAAGGACATTATACAGCTGCTGATATAAAATGTATGTACACAACTACAGTTACAGCTACTTATAAATGTACAACTATGGCCAACAAGAGTATTAGAATGAGTTCTGCAGCCAAAAGTACTCTTTCCACTACTTCCCACATAGCTCAACACTGCTACTATCACTGATACACACTGAGGGAATACCGTTGTGGCCAAAAGTTTACATACTCTGACACATTGATAGAATATGAATGATAACACAAATCCTTTATTTCACTCATGGTTAGTGGCAGCTTGAAGCTCTTTATTGTCAAAAAACCTGTTTGTTTATGCTTTTCAACTAGCAACTAGCCAAATGTCCCCGATCAAAAGTTTACATATTGTGCATGTTGAAAGATGTCCAATTTTGTGAGAGAGTCCTGTATTTCAGCTGAAGTGAGTTTTTCTTTGCTCCTGAACAGTTTTCCTGGCAGTTGTTGAAGGTCATGTAAACGTTAGCTCAGGACATTTGAGTAGTTTCTGTTTCATTATGATTTCAAAAGAGTAAACTCAGCTCTTTGACAATAAATGGCTTTGCACAACCACTAACCATGAGTGGAAAAAAAATACTTAAAATGGTATGTAAACTTTTGCCACAACTGTACTTAGATAATGCAAGAATATGAGCATGTGCACAAGATGCATGAAAAGTTACTCACAACTTCTCCAGAGCAGTAAGTCCAATGAATGTTCCATTCCTCAGATCTCGGATTTTGTTGTGACTTAAGACACTGTGAAGAGAAAAAAAAAGGTATTTTACTAAACATTCACTTATTATTGTACACGTACAAACATATTGCATTGATTTAACGCCGCCAGGGGTCACATGGGGAGGTAAGTGGATGTCTTTTTGGCGCTGCAGCTCATCATCAGATAAGCCTTTCCACAGACATTAGCCTAAGATGTTTCCGATTAATGTTAAAGACAGACTGGGATCTGCTGAATCGGACGCAAACTGTAATCACCATAATCATTTTGGATGCTATTTTCATCAAAGGGGTGACTTTTCACTTCAAACGCTCAGCGGAAAACGAAGAGATGCCCATCAGTCTTTCCTTTTCCAATTTAGTTTGAACTGGTATGACTTTAGGATACTCTTTAGGTTTTAGTTTTTCATAGAAGGCTGGTCTCTGGCCTATAACATCAAACATATTAAAGTTGCATAAAAAAACATATCCAATAAGATTTTAGGATTAATCTAATTCTCTCTTTATCCCTCTCTGTCTCTCTTTTCCTCCCTTTCCTCGTCTCACCACATTCAGACAAATGGGCTGTTTATTAAGTGTGTTTTTAATCCAGCATGTGTGTCTTTAGCCGAGGGAGCCGACTGTGAGATTTACAGATTCAGCAGCAGCAGTCGCCCTCCTGTTTCCTGCCACATCAATAAAAACACTAGAGCTGTGTGCCTCCAGCCCAGATTTAATCAAACACTCACTGTATGCACAGGGACACCGCCGACATGTTACTACTGCAACTAACTCATTATCACGCTCCGATAAGCAAACCAGAAAACTGTTTAAAACTGTTCATAGGTAAGTATTGTTTGGGACACAGTACAGACTGTTCCAATCATTGAGTGCTAAAAGTAGAAGCTGGATTTTTTCTCCAGAGCTGCAATCAAGATGTGGGACCTGCTCCACTGATAATGGCAGTAATTGAAGTCAGATGCACATCCATTTACATTATTCAGGCAGTTAGCCAAATGACTGGAAATCGTGAACATACAGTGTTGTTTCCCCCATTACACTACAGTCTATTTTATAACACAATTTCTAAGTCACAGATTTTCAAATTTGATCTATTTTACAACAGTGCACTGCCCTCAGACCCTCTTTAAGCAAAAGTATTTTGCTACCTTACATTATTAATTTTCAGGATACAACTGATGATGCTGAGGTGTCACTGTATTCACATTGCCAACTCCAGCTGCATAAAATATTCTAGTTGAAAGCTACAATCTGTTCAGAATCAGATTAGACTTTATTACTATTGTCAGTAAAAGGATTCACAACTTGTCTTTTTATTTTCTCGTGCAATCGTGCAACCTGAAACATAAACTTGCCGTAATGATAAGTAATATCATAACAACATTAAGTAATAAAATGACAATTTTAACACAAAACAGTAGCGTCAATGGGTGGACTTGAATGAACATTGGCAAATGGTGTGAGCGTGGACATAACCACAAATAGTGCCATGCAAATGGAACAGGTAATTTAGTGATTAGGCTGATACAGAGTTATTAAGTGTTCATTAGTCTGAGGTTCTGGTCCATAGCCTCCTGCCTGAGTGGAGAGGAACAGTTTGTGTCTGTGGAGGAGGGTTAGCTGTAATCCGACTTGCATGTCCCCTGGGTCCTGGGGACGTACATCATGGAGAGATGGGAGATGGGTCTGTCCCTGGCGGTGGTCCCTACCACCACACAATGAGGAGGATGGACTCGATGATGGCCATGTAGAACTGCACCAACATCTTGGGCGCTGCCCCAGGAAGATCATCCTCTGCTGGGTTCCCACTTGAGGTCCTTGGTGATGGTGGTAAACAGGAAGTGGAAAGAGGCCACGATGGAGATGGGGGTAGAGGAGTCTGTCAGTGTGAGGGGGGATGGAGGGGCAGTGACTTTCCTGAAGTCCACGATCATCTCCACTGTCTTCTGGGCGTTCAGCTCCAGGTTGCTGTGGCTGCACCAGCTAGTGCACCTCGCTCCTGCAGACAGACTCATCACTGTTCAAAATGAGCCCGATGAGGGTGGTGTCGTCTGCAAACTTGACTGGTGGCTGGAGGTGCAGCAGTTGGTGTACAGGGAGAAGAGCCAGGGAGAAAGTACACAGCCCTGAGGTGATCCGGTGTCCGAGAGAGTCTTCCCGGACACTCGGATGAATGTGACTGACTTCCTGCCTCCAGTTCATCAGAAGGACAGTGATCCACCTGCAGAGGGAGTCAGGTACGTCGAGCTGGTAAAGCTTGTCCTGGGGCAGTACTGGGAGAACAGTGCTGAAGGCAGAGCTGAAGTCCACAAACAGAATCCTGGCATAGGTTCTCAGGGAGTACAGTGCATCTTGAGTGTGCTGTATCAGAACTGGCACATTAAAACAAATAGAGAAGAGTCAAAAATGATCACAATATTATCTAGACTTCCCTTTGAACTACCCTGTTGCTGTTGACAGAGAAGTATGCATAAGCAACAGTGGAATTAATGTTCAATGAGTGTTTGTCATGTTCACAAATCACCACCTTGCACCCTGCACCAATGAACACAACTACAACAGATACTGAGTCAAGATGTTTTCAGATTAGTGATCATGTCCCTCTTGTGTTTAGCCCTAGTTTGAACCTCTGACTCCAGTCCCTGAGGTCTCACTCCTCCTGCCCTCACTCCCATCTCAGAGTGTCCCATAACCAGATACAGGCCCGAGATGAAAGTGACGAATATCCGGAACCGCTTCAATAATTCAAAGCAGAGAGGAGAAGTCACAAATGGCGACGATACAACATGTTTAGTACAGACAGCTAGACTAGTTGATTATACATAAATAAGCCTACAACTGGCCACATGGTTTGGTTTGACAGCAGGCCAAATGTTATTTTCAAGATGGATTCCAATACTTTTTTACTTTCTTTAACTCATTTTTCTCTACTTTATTGTCCTGTTGGCAACATTATAGTTTACTAATGTGGAAGAGCACACTCTCGTCCTTTAGACTGGCATAAAGAGCAGGATATGCTTGTGATTCCTGTTGGCTAAAATAAAAGCAAAATGCTACAGACAATCTGAAAAAAGAAAAAAATTGATGTGGCTTTTTGAAATGACAATCAACAAAAATAAGTAAACAATGAGCATGATTTGCCAGAGAATAGTGATGTTGCAGCGGCTGACCACTCATAAAAATAAGCATTGCTCTTTCCGCATGTTGAAAACAATGTAGAAAGTACAACGGTACACAGGGAACTCCGTAACCAGACAGAAATAGTTTGTCCATTCCCATCAGGCCAAACAGGAAACCCAGCCAATTAGCCGCTTATGCTCAAGCCAGTTTCCAGAGGTCAAGGGTTGTTACTGAGAGCACTTTACATATTACCATTAGCCCAAAACAAAAGTGAAGCTTTACATCTAACACACTGCTAAAGCTTTGTGGGGAGACGTTGTTAGCTAATGGCTTAATAAGTTGGCGTAGACTTTATATGCATTGTAGTTTTCGTTTAGAACAATTGGTTTGGGCACTGTATTTTTTATTATTGCAGGACCAGTGCCTTGGTTGTCCACTGCAGTATACAGTAAGTGCTTTGTTTTTCCACTTAGCAATTTGATGACTTTTTGTGAATTTCCACACGCAATCCAGAGTTTTGCACATTACTGTCTAAATCAGGGTTTCTCAAATGTGTCATTTGGCCCTCAAGATGGTGCTTAGATTCATAAGGAGTATCTACTTCGATTAATTTACACACTTTTTGATACTAAGGACACCAAAATAGAATTTCATACTAATAGCACAGTAATTAAACTGTGTAGGTTCTCAGTCGTACAGGAGTTGTCCATCGTAGGCAAAAATTCTTCAGTCTTCATCTGTACCCTGTAGTTGAAGTGTAGGACTTTTCGCTTTGTCAGCAAATGAGCAAAATTGACACACTTGTGGGTCTTTAAGAAGAAACAAGTAGGAGGAGTTAACCCACAATCACTCATTTGAGGACAGTGAAAGTAAGATTTTAGAGAATAGATGGTTGGGTTAAAGAAGCCAAATTTGTTAAAAAAAGAGAATCCATCCATGAACCGCAATGGAGGACAATTTAATTTGGCACCTATTTACAACAACATCCTTAGACAGAAATCGTCATGCAAATGAAGTATGCTAATGAAGTGTGAACAGCCTTAGAACAAAGTCCAGGGCAAGTCAATATAGGAAGCTAACAAGCAGAAATAGGCCAAGATGTTTTTCCAACCTTTAGAACCAAGAGAGGTGGGACTTAGAGGTGAACTCCTCCTACTGGTTTCTTCTTAAAGACCCACAAGCATGTCAATTCTGCTCATTTACTGAGTTCTATGAATAAAGAGCGAGACGTCTTACACTTCAACTACAGAGTACAGATGAAGACTGAAGAATCTTTTCCTACGACACAGTAATTAAAGGATATACTGTCATAGATCTGAGTTTGGCCTTTCGCCCACTAATACTCTTCCAGCTTTGGGCACTCCTGATCTAAATAATAATGTCACATCTATTTTACCCTACTTGCCTCTGTGAACTCTGACCTTATTCCAGATCAGATGGCTGACTGACTTGATGCTGCTATTTCTAGAGTGACAATCTGTTGCACTTTCTGGCACGACACAGTGCTAATTCACTCCAGACATTATATGGGCTGTATCTGCATTATCCACATTTAGCATCTCTCATTCACTTAACCCTTTCAGACCACAAAGGACTTCTAAAATACAGCACGGGCTAATTGAATCCATCTCATCAATGAAAAAAAAAAAAAACAGGGCCACATGTCGGGCACCAGGATCCCAGCGAGCCATTTCATCTAATTCGTTTCTGTGTGCATCAAAAGGCAGGGTCATAATGTGAAGAGCACAGACACAGCGGTTATACTCAGTCTCTCAAAATACTCAAGACATGACGTCAACCGTGCTTAGATAAAGTCAATTGTGCTTGGATAAAGGCAACAGACCATTTTAAATTGTATCTTGTATCAGGCGCAGCAGTGGCAGAGTGTGCACACCGTTACAAAGCTTCATGGTACGATCCCAGCTCTGACCAGTGCACATTTGGGGCTTTTTGTGTAATTTTGTATTAACATTGTTGACTATGTACAATATAAACAAGCATTTGAGTGGATAGGATGTGTGATAGAGTACAAGAATCGTCCAGTAGAGGCCTTTTATCATGTTATGGACAAATACAACAGAGAGTAACGACATGAGGAATATTGAATATCAGACTAGACCACAGCAGCTCCTCCCTGTGTGATGCCACTCACTTTGTTGGTTTGCTCAATTTGCTTTCAAAAGCCACAGAGACGTGGTCACAGGGCTTTAGTAGCGCATTACAAATCCTATTCACTTTTTTGATTGACTGTTTTTGCTGGAAACGGGTTTATTGGTAATTATTTTAAAGATAAATATTGTTCGAGATCATTTAGACCCTTTCATTGTTTGTAAACATTTCAGGCTTAGCTGGAGGTGGAAAGCTAGATCCCTATCTATTTCCATTGTAGCTGTTGTCATAGTAACGATAAACAAATGTCTAACTGTTGTTGCAAATATCAGATAAAACCTTATTTTATCGTCTCAATTGTCATTTCTCTTGTTCTTACACCATAAGCCACAACAGGACCACATTTTTTAGTTGTAGTTTTACACTTTTTATCGCTAGTTTTAGTTTAATCTTATTTCTCTTGCTCACTTCCTGCCTCCAGCTGATGTCACTGATGATGTAAGCAGCGAAAGGGTCTATTAAGGCTGCCTGCCGATACGCGCATTACTACTTCTAGCACCACTACTAAAAGAATTTGTCTAAAATCTGGTGCAAAGGGAATCAACGTTACCGCTGTCAGAATGCTCATACAGTACATCGTGTGGTGACTGGTCTCTGTGATTTTCATGGTGGAAAAAAACACAGGAAATGCTCAATCAAGCCTTGACATTATAAGGCATGAATCAGAGGCATTTGGGAGAAAAGGGATGATTTATGGACTGAGAGTATCTGGTTAAATTTAGTGACATGAAAAGCGTAAATATAAAATACACCATGGTTTAAAAAAAACAAGAAAAAAAACAAGACATTGATTATTGATAATTATTTGTGATGTCAAGATTATTTACTGGAATTAATAGAAGTTTGACCTGAAGAACATTAGTCCTGTGCTAAAGTCTCTCCACTAGCTTTCTGGTTGCAACATAGTGTGTCATATTTAAAGAAAGGTAGGCCTACATTGTGCTTAAAGTTGTAACATTTAGGAACCACAGAGTGCACAACCTTCACAACGATAATCCCTCCTTGACCATTGAGCCAATGAAAGGCCATAGGCGCAGATAAAGAGGCGCAGGTCGGGTGTAATGACCAGAGTCAAAACAAACTGGGCACCCACTGTGTAAACATCATTTACCTTCGAATAGGTCTTTTACACACGAGGACCACACAGGAGGGGAAACTCAAGCACCCTTGAAAGAGGTTGGTAACGTGCCATAAATCCACTAACTCCGAGGCCATTATGGGACTTTAAGAGGGTCTCAGAACGTCATTATTGAATTAAGTCGAGTTTAGTTAGCATGCTGGCTCGCTAATGCGCTTTTTGGCCTCAAGAAGTCAATAAGAGAAAAGGCCTTTGGAGAATTTTAGGTAATTGAATCAGTGACAATTATCCCTTAATATGTTTACAATACAGCCATGCATGCTCTGGCGGTGCTTCTCAAACTGTGGTACATCAGTTAGTACACATCATGGTGGCTGAGTTGCCTTACAGTAAGAAGGTCCTGGGTTCGATTCCCAGAGTGGGAGAAGGCAGGGGCTGCAGTTCCCAGTTTCCCATCAACCCAAAACTTTCACAGTGGGCAAATTCTCCATCGAAGTGACTGACATGATCTGGAGATTATCCCTGATCTACTATTGCTCCTGACAGATTTCACTGAGACACCTATATGTGGACAGTTAAGTCAAGCATGATACAAATACACAATAATACAATCTCAGCAGTGTAAGAGAATATTCCAATCCAATTTTAGTTTAGCTTTTGTTGTGAGAAGCTTCTGATTTAGTCCTGGTTCAGTAGTGATTTTGACATACATATAGCCCAAAGTGCCTTTTTACTCATGGTTTGAGCCAGTGGTGGAAAGTAACAAAGTAAAAAGTACAAGTACAAGTAAAAAGTACAAATTATAGGTACTTTTACTTTACTTAAGTACATTTTATGATGAATACTTTTTACTTTTACTTCACTACATTTTACAGCCTGTATCTGTACTTTCTACTCCACTACATTTAAAAAAATGGGTGAAAAGTAAAAGTATTTTATTTTCTATGAGTCCCAGTTTAGACTTGGTTCAGTGGTTTACTCGTTTAGACCTGGTTTAGACCTGATTATTTAGACCTGATTATTTAGACCTGGTTTAGACCTGATTTGGACCTGGTTTAGACCTTGTTCAGACCTGGTTTAGACCTGGTTTAGTCCTGGTTTAGTCCTGGTTTAGACCTGGTCATTTAGACCTGGTTTAGTCCTGATTTGGACCTGGTTCAGACCTTGTTTAGACCTGGTTTAGACCTGATCATTTAGACATGGTTTAGACCTGGTTTAGTCCTGATTTGGACCTGGTTCAGACATTGTTTAGACCGGTTTAGACCTGATCATTTAGACATGGTTTAGACCTGGTTTTTGTCCTGATTTGGACCTGGTTCAGACATTGTTTAGACCTGGTTTAGACCTGATCATTTAGACCTGGTTTAGACCTGGTTTAGTCCTGGTTTAGTCCTGGTTCAGACCTGGTTCAGACCTGGTT
>OMNZ01027298.1:0-10711 GCA_900303255.1 Lesueurigobius sanzi | reverse complement strand
ATCTGTGGTGGGACTCCTCGTGTGTGTGTGTGTGTGTGTGTGTGTGTGTGTGTGTGTGTGTGTGTGTGTGTGTCCCCTCATGTCTGTCCTCATGTCTGTCCTCATGTCTGTCCTCATGTGTGTCCTCATGTCTGTCCTCATGTCTGTCCTCATGTCTGTCCTTAAGTGTGTGTTGTCTTTGCACAGATCTTTAGTCTCAAAAGATTAAAAATCCTCTAGTGTGTGTGGCCACCTTTAGTCACACCGGAGTATAAGTCGCAGCAGCCCATAAAATGCATAATAAAGAAGAAAAAAACATATATAAGTCGCATTTTTTGGGGGAAATTTATTTTACAAAATCTGAGACCAAGAACAGACATTTCATCTTGAAAAGCAAGTTATGGTAATAACAATAGAATAGAGAACAACAGGCTGAATAGGTGTACGGTATGCTAACATAACGTAACCCATGGATGGTTATTCAGCTACACAAAGCATAAACAACGAACTGATTAGGTGTCTAGTATGTTAACGTAACATATTAATTAATATATACGTAAGTCGCACCTGAGTATAAGTCGCAGGACCAGCCAAACTATGAGAAAAAATGCGACTTATAGTCCGGAAAATACGGTAATAAGATGTAAGAAGGGGTAGGATGCATACGTTTTCTTTAGGGATGGGCCGATATATTGGTGCCGCCGATATATCGGCAGATATTTGCCTATTTTTCAAATATCGGTATCGGCCAGATTGGGAAAAAAATATCGGCAGGGGATTTTTCCATGTTAACTGCTGTTTTTCTACATCACATATAGGCAACTGATCTGACTGGGGCAACAGTTTATTCAAATGTGCTGAAATGAGTTATAACTCTTTATAAATAAAGAATCTCCATTACAAACTCTCTAAAAATGTCCCCAAGAGGAAGCAAGATTTTAACAGCCACCATAGTCTCAAAAGAAATCTGAGTGAACCACTGTAACCATTATCATTATCAATGTTTCCAGTGATGAATGTAGGAACTTTACTCCACGTGAGAGGGTCTTGCTATTGATTTTAAATGTTGATATTAATATCGGCAAATATCGGATATCGGCCACAGCAGTGAGGCGGCTATCGGATATCGATATCGGCAGTAAATTTTCATATCGGACCATCCCTAGTTTTCTTCTACCTACTCCTCTTCGAACTGTTTTCCTTTTTTAAAAATCCTGTTTTAATGGAATATGTTTCTAAGAATTCGGAATAAACAAACAATTAAACAAGATTCACTTTAGCTGAAGACATTTCTCAACAAAACCATCTATGTTGAATAAAAACGGTATGAAAAAGTATTCATTACTTTGATTACCACTCGTCTCGAACAAAATGCTATTCATGTACTTGGCCACTAGAAGGCATCATTGTATAAGTAAGGATCCATAAAGATTCTAGTCTCTCATGTGTTTTTTCTGTTTTATTTCAGGAACTTTAACCACATTTGTGAGCAGACCCGGTTCAAAAGCTGAAGGGGCAAAGCTCTAATTTGACCACTGTCGATGGACATCTTATGCAATGGTTTTGGTTGGTTTTTATTTTGAGTTGCTTTTTGTTATGCAAAACCTCCTGCAGCTACAATCAGTACACACTTATGAGTCACTTCTATTGTCTTCAGTCTTCCTTGATATTGAGCTGTATAGAATATTTCTATGCACAAAATGTAAATGATAATTCATATCTGCACATATGTACTATATACCTGATCAGGTGGCATCCGTTCTGACCAGACTAACTACCTCTTTCTAGAATTAGAAAACAATATATCTTAGTGTAATGATATAGTAGAGACTTTACAGTAGTTGGTCAGTCCCCAAGTCTGAAATTCTGAAAAGCAGAAAATCCCAGTGTGGCTAGTTTAGATTATGGCCTCATTATTATCAGTATTTTTTATATAGGTGTAGCATCAGTATAATTTTTCTCTTAGAATGACAAAATGATGAGTATACTATAGTTGCAAGGTTTTAAATTGTTCTCCAATGAGTGAAGAAGGGCTTCCTAAATTGCATGCGTATTATTTTTGCATAAACAGTGCAATGAAAATCAGTAGTTTTATTTTAAACATAAAACTTAGGAAAGCTCACATGAGGCAGTTTCATCTATGTACAATTTATCAGCAATCTTTTTCTCTAGATTATATAATCCTGGCGCAGATCTACATGTATGAAAAGGATTTCTTCTTCGGTTTTTCCAGGGCATTACTTTGTTCCCATGCAAGTGCTAAAAGCCATGTCAAAGCTCTTACATACTAGAGTAGATTCATAATCCCATGTGTTGTTAGGATTTCATGTCTGCGGGAAGGGGATCAATGTGTTGTAAGGCTGTCAGAGGGTATGGGGCCTCCGTTGTATTCTTTGCTTTGGATAATCATCTTCAGGGTTATTATAGTAGTGTAAAGGGGACTCTTTCTCAGAAAACCCTTTTTTAAGCCATGACTACCGTAAGTTATGACGCAAGCGCCCGAATTTTGTCCGACCGCATTGACTTGTTTCAATAATGCTGCTACAGATCATACAGGAGAGGTTTATGCAACGGGTTTGGGAAGCATTCGTTCCCATGTACTGTATGTGCACTGCCTGGCCAAAAGCAAGCTAAAAGATGCTCATTGATTTATTCATTTTTCACCAAAATCTTGTACGATGGCAGGGAGACCAAACACTGTGCACATCCCAAACCTCCTCAATGGGTGTAAGGTCTCAACTTTGTGTGAAAATGATCAAGATAAAATCTAATGCTCCCTGAACCTCTCTTTCACAATTTGAATCCTAGATCCTAGATGCGTTCTGTTTCATTTATACTTTACTTAAGTATAAACACACAACCATTAGATTCACAAGGCCTTCTCCATTATTGACATAGCCTTATATTTCCTTTAAATTAATTTGTAATTATTGATTTATGTCCACTATGTTTGCAGGTATGGGAATATTTGCACAAAACTCATAGCATACTTTAGGATAAACCCACTACTTCTACTGTATCTGCAACATCAGGAAATTGAATCTTCATACGAGATATCCTTTACAGCTGGCCCTTCACTGCCCTCTGTCTTAAGTCATAGTCAATTTGCGATGCAAGCTCACTCACTCCCCCCCGTTCTATCTTAGTGGGTCCACAGTGGCATTCCTCAGCAGCTCAGGCCCTCCGCACAAGTCCTAGCCGATCTCCCCTCGGTGTAGTGTGGCTCAGTTTTAATTATTCTCTACAGGAGATCCGGGCACCCTAAGCCAACAACAGTCCCAAGCCGCTCCAATCAGGCAGCGGGTCTAAAGAGGCTTTGGACGAGCGCTTTATGCTTTCTTTCCGAGGTGAGGGGAAAAGGGTTCATGATGTTGTATACCGGGACAAATATTTGCTCAGGTTTTTGGACTGTATGGTGTGGGTAGGTAGGTTGATTTAGAAGAAAAACAGAAAAAGGTGACGGCTGTCGTAAAAAATTAAATATTTTATCAATGCACTGTTCAAATAAAGATTATTCTAGCGTTTTTGTTTAGTTACTCTAGCACTTGCAAACTTATATTGATGTCACTTTCCTATGGCAAGTGTGTTTTTGTTGAATTAGTTCTGCAATCAAGACTTATTTTAATAAAATTTGCCTTTTCATACCTCAGCGTTATGTCATTTCATCTAACAGTAGCCTACATCAACAAGACGCACACGTAGGACCTTGTTTAACTGCATTTTCTGACACCTTTCTATCAGAATTAGCAAATAATCTTAAGTATTTACTCGAGTTGTACCGCCTTAGCAGCTGCTTGGGTGGCCAGTCACTCAGCATGTGCATCACCTGACACCAGTTCACTGTAATGGATCCTGCAATCTGGGAAGACCCCCTTGTCCAACTCAAGTCAAACTTTTCCTCCCTCTTTATGAATTTTGAACTATAGTAAAAGTTTTCAAGAGGTCATCTGTCCTTTGTTGTGTTTTTGAATGAAAGACATTTTTTGAAGGAGATGAAAAGTCTTCAACCTTGTGCAGGTGACAATTTGGAAACTTTCTCCAATGGCAAACCCCCTTAGCTGTACTATAGTTTACACCAGTGGTTCCCAACCTTTTTTGTCTTTTATTTACATTCCAAGTAAGGGAAAGGGATTCTTATTTGTATAGCGCTTTTCATATGACATAGTCACACCCAAAGCGCTTCACACGTGCTTCACTTCACAAGTACCCCCTTCCTCAACGGTTTTGATGATTGGTTAGAAAGTGAATGACTAAAACTCCTATTTATCAGTAAAAAGGCTACTAAGTATTCTCAAACTCTCACTATTTACTGTTAAATGCTTTAAATAGCTTTTCTTTGGACATAATCAAAAATACAATTTGATCGTATTTTGTATCTGAAATTATTCCAAGTACCCGCTTCTAAGCTCTTGCGCACCCCCAAGGGTCCCCGTACCCCTGGTTGAGAAACACTGGTTTACACAAACAAACTGCGTGTTATTTTAAACGTACTGTATAGATGACATGGAAGGAACATAGAAACATTGTCTTTATTAAAACTTTACAATTCATCACATTTTAAATACTATTGCTAGAGCTAGTATCTACACAGCTTTAACAGTGTATATTAGTAAATACTTTTATATATTTCCCTTTACAATCCTGGCTCTATAATTGTGTACATTGAGAATATATAAAACTTGCAACATTGATTCGATCTACTCCATAATACTGTAAGGCAATAAAATATACAAACCAGATATAAAACCCATAATAGGCAAAAATGCAGCAAATATTGAAATGAGGGGGTCAAAGTGCAACAGCTGGTGTCTCACAAACTGAAATGTTAAGTGCTGCTACCCAGTGGGTTTGAACAGATTTTCTTTTGTTAAATGGAGTACAGTGGTCAAGTAAGCAGCATATTTGTTCCTTCTTTGTTCAAATCCATCTTACAAAAATCCTAGACTGAGGACTACTTGCAAAGCTGTGCAAAGGGTTTTACGAAAGGGCAGCAAGGGCCAAAGTCAAACTCAGAGGTTAGTGCTTGAAGGACAAATGACATTTTGAGAAACACGGATCGAAGACACAAAAAAGTTTGGTTGGAGCAATTATTTCCAAACTACAATGATCTTTGAAATTAACTCTTATGTGCGCTCGGGATAAAAGATGATAAATTGTCTTATAAACTACTATGTGATTGTGAGTACTTCTTTTTTAAATAATTTCAGCACAATGAATGCTATTCTGACAATCAAAGTAACATTTGTGTGAAATTATACTTCAGAAATTACATCAATACATTTCATAAAGTGGTTACTAAAGTTCGAAATTGACCCATTAGAGTCTCTGCTCTTTGTAAAAAAAAAAAAACTTCACTCGGTCACACGTGGTTGCCCGCACTGCAGCTGATGGGCACCTGGACGTCACTGACCGTGTAGGACGTTTTTGAGGCCGGTGCAACCCCTCCCGATGCCTGGCTGCCCCACGGCCTCCACTCCCCTCTGGCTCTCTGGCTCTTCGGACTCCCTCCAGCCGACCTTTTCCCCTCGTAGGCCACCCTTGCCAGTCCGTTCGGCAGTGCGGGGGCGGCCGGGTGGTCCAGGTGCTCCGCCGGGACCAATGGCTGTCGGTCCTCCTCTTCGGATATGGCGAAAACGGGTACGCTGACGTGCTCCGCCTCTCCTAGGGCGTCTGCTCGCCTCTTCCCCGGCTGGCTGCCCTCTACAGGAGACGAGACCGAAACGGACGCGGGCTCGGAGGTGGGACCCTGCGCGGCGGCAGCGGCGGGGGCCTTGGTTGGGTCGGGCGTCCCAGAGAGCAAGCCGAAACACGGGCCGGTGAATCGGGAGCGGCGCAGGTTGCTGGTGGAGTTGAGGCGCCGCTGTCTCTGGGCTGGTTGCGTGAGCGGGTACGAGGCGTTGCTGATGGCGGAGTCGGAGATGGTGCTGGTGTCGGTCTTGCCCAAATTCACCTCAGAAAATACCTCGCGACCGTTGTTCCCTCTGCCATTTGTGACCAGACTGGATGCAGCCTGGAAGAGAAGAAGACATTTCTTTATCAGTGTTTTAATGATATGATATACAGTATCTGTTAGAAAAATATGAATGAAAGGGATGCCTGTAAAAGATAAATAACTTAAATGCAGCTATTTCATATCATTTTTGAAACCCCTCCTTGTCTTGGCTTAGGACTGACACTGTACACTGGGTTGAGCTTAACATAAATAAATAAAAAAACATAAAACCTATAATGATGATACTGTGCTCACCAGCTTACAGAAGCGACCATGACCAAGTTTGGACAGATATCAAGTATATGATGAGTAATATTGTTGTTAGGCTATACCTATAAAACACCATATAGATTGCGTTCACGTTACAGAATTCAATTTCAGTTGGAGCCGGCGCCAATATAACTCCCAGAGAGAAACTGTTTTTGGAAAGGTACTTTAAAACAGAAAACTGACTAATGTTTCCAGTGATCATTTTTTAATAGTGATTGGATTCACAAACCTGCCTTTTTATTCCTATGGCTGAAAGTCCATTCTACTGGCCAACATTATGCATACGTTTTCAAATTATTGTTACAACATTTGGACACTTGTTTCATGTGGGTTGGCCAAGGAATTACACATAAATTATTTAGCAATAAACTAAGACTAGAAATCTGTATTTTGTTGAGATGTCACGCAGTGTTTCCCATTTATAACAGAGACTACGGCGGCCCCCCATGGTCTAAATTTGTCCACCATAGTCTAAAAACAAGCTAAGCAAGACATTTGGATAGGAAATTACAATTTGTGTGCTTCTAGTCTGAACATATAACATTAACTATATTGTTAAAAATGTAATGGATAAGATGAAATATCAGTACAAAGGGACATTTTTACTCCAAAATACCAATTTCTGATTTCTGATTTCTCTTTTTCACTTTCTATTCGCTTTTTATTTGTGGTTTCTAAGATTACCATACAAGACTTCAATTTCCCTTCAAACGGTCTCAAAAACACCTATACCACCATAATCGCTTTCAAATCTGCTGGGAAATACTGGGTCACGTGAGCACAACCTATAGGACCGAAGGCGATGATACTGACTGTGTCCACCAGCTTCGTGAAGGGGCTGGTCGAGTTCCAGCTGCACCACTTCTTGTGCAGTTGTGGCAGAGGAGGCAGAAGGTCATGGAAGGTGCGGACACTCCAGGCTCTGGGTCTGGAGCCGCTCCCGGACTTAGACCTGGGAGCAGAGGAGTCCGGAGAGGGCCAGTCCCTGGAAGGGCCCGGACCGGTGTCACTGAGGCGCAGGAACCGCTCACGCTGCTGAGAACATAAGATAATGAGGGAATAATTATGGTTAAATCGCAACCACCTCTTCTTAAGGTTCTGAGAAATATTAAACAGTAATAAAGACTAATAGGGCTGCACGATTGTTGCAATTGCAATTGGATTTGTGATTTTAACAATTATTTACGTTGTATATTTTTCATGCAAATGAGTATTGTCAGCAAAATATACTGCTAAAACTGCTGTTATACATGTATTACATTTCAGCTTCGTGCTGTAAGACATAGAGAAATAGAGAAAATGTCAAATTGACTCAATTGACCCATTTCACACCATTCTGGGGCAGCCTCATCAAAGCAGCAATAGCATCATCATGCATTTGTTTTATTTATTGTTTTATTTCTGTCCATATGTGTGCTTTCCAGGCAAATGGTGCTTTCCAGGCAATGGTGCTAATGGTGCTTTCCAGGCAACTGGTAACTGGTAAATTTACCACTTGAAAGTTACCAGTTACGACCTCAGAGCGTTCCAGGCGACGATCTCGTATGTAAATTAAAGATAGCTGCAGTTCGCGATTTGCAGTATTTTTTCTTCCTCAAAAGGCAAATGGACTTTCACCTGTCGACCCTCTTGAGTTATTCTCTTCAGCCACATTTTATTTAAGTGATAGCTCTTGAATGTTTGGTTTTAACATGGGTTTACATGTAGTATGTGCTGTTAAATAATGTAAACAAACAAGCTAGCACCAAAAGGATGCGTATTTATCGTATAAATTGCATCTAGGTCCATTCACGAAGAAAGGCTCCAGCGCTGACATGTTGTGTGACGTCATATCAGTGAAGTCGGAGATGTCGATGAACTTGTAATTACCAGCTAGAGCGGCGTTCCCAGGCATTTTTCCCAGTTGCAAGTCGGAAATTTAAAGCACCATAAGTTCTGGATTTCTGTTCAATTTTGGTTAAAGGAGATGGGCATTATTTTAAAAATTACACCAATGAATATCATTTTTTTCACGTATTTTTGAAGGGAAGGGTCCACCTTTTGTGATCATCATTATATTGCTAGGTAAAATGTTTATTTTTAAAGTCCAAACAATATCAAGTTTAAGTTTAAAGTACTTTAAGAATAAGATTTACTATCAATATAGTTTAGAGAAAATAATAGCAAATAACAAATTATCCAAGCACAACCGGAGATGGAATATTTGCTTACTTTTATTTAGTTTCATATGCTTTAGTTGTAGTGTTGTTGTTACTATTATTGTTTTGTTATTTTTTTGTATTTAGCATTGTGGCTACTGTCATTTAGTAATTGTCATTATGAGAATTACGATAAGGAAGCCTGTGTGAATGTTGGTGTGAATGTGAGTGTGTGTGTTGGGGTAATATGTACAACCTGTCTAAATAAATAACATTTTTAAAAAGTACTGTATCATCAAAAATGATACAGTACTTGTGCAGTTCAGTTATTGCAGGTTTAAAATTAATGGACTAATTGTGCAGCCCTAATGACTAATGTGCCCATTCCACTCAAAAGGATTTGGATATTACATTTTCTGATAATGCCAGATTGTGTGAATGTTGTTCCAGCCCTTACAGGAATGAGAATAAATGGGCCAAAATATTTAGTCAACACATCTTCGCCGTAGGAACAAAGCTCAGAGACAATGGGTAAAACAAACTAATTAAAATGCATTTGGTTACGGCGCATAGATGCTCCCATGTCAAAGGTTTCATTATACTCAGGCACTCAACTGCAGCCCCAATGGTTACTGACCTGCATGGGCTAACGGGCTTGTTGTTGAAACCGGCACGCATTTCTGATGAACAAAGCCATCCCTGCATACGCTCTGCATTTTTCGCAATTTTTTCCACGTAATATCCCAGAAATCTTTGCAATTCGAAGCTCAATTTACAATTATTTCTGATTTGTTGTAATTACAATGTACATTCTTACATTAAAAACAGTTTGGCTGACATTATTCGGGCTGCACCTGGAGGAATTTCCTCTCTAGCATCCCCTCCCCTGCCGATTTTGTAGTGAATTAATGGATTAACGAGAAGGAGCTGTTCTGATTAGCTTTGGCTTGTGGAGCCACGTAGCCAGCCAGATGGGCAGGTGTAGATCACAAATCCTTTTAATCTCTAGTACATGAAATGGCCCTTTACTTGGCTTATTATCCTATTACACCAAATTTCGAGTTTGAAAGACGAATACCCAAGTTAAATTATTTTAAGATGCGAGATGACATTGTTTCAATAAGCTTCTACAATGTTAAGCCTTTTTTTCCTTCCAGCGTGGCATTCATTTTTGCAGATCATATATTAATGATGGGAGTCAATGATTATTATGAACAGGTCTTTCCTATTTACCGCATTTTCTGGATTATAAGTCGCTCCGGAGTAGGGCTGGGCCATATCGTATCGTATATCGATATACCGGTATAAGTTTTGGATATCGTCGCCCTTTTTTTATATCGTTGTGGATGCAATATGATTAGCATACATACTCAGCTGATTTTGACTGAAGTCAGGACCAGTGGCAGATGGAGATCACAGCTAATGCTACACTCAGCTCCATCAGAGAAGCATAAACACTGACTGTGGAGGCTTTAGGGGCAGCTGCTTAAAACGTGAAATGAATTGAAGGATGTCTGTTGCTTGAGTACATCAAATTTGAGGAAATTAGCATGGCCCAATTATATCATGAAATATATCGTTATCATGATATTTCTTTTTTATATCGTGATATCGAGTTTAGGTCATATTGCCCTGCCCTTCTCCGGAGTATAAGTCGCACCAGCAAAAAAATGCATACTGAATAATCTACAAGTCGCGGGCCAGATAAAATCATCTCGCAGGCCGCATTTGGCCCGCGGGCCTTGAGTTTGACGTGTCTGGTGTACGATATGCTAACGTAACAAATTGATGATTATTCAGTTACACAAAGAATAAACAATGAACTGAGTAGGTGTCTAGTATGTTAACGCAACATATTTATTCATATACAAGTCGCACCTGAGTATAAGTCGCAGAACCAGCCAAACTATGACAAAAAGTGCGTCCAGAAAAAACGGTATTAGTAGTTTCTGCAGTCTCCTTCGAGGTTCTCACCAATGATTTGAACATTCTCAATCTGTTTTGTATTTCAACATGAATAAGAACTATTAAATGTCACTGAACTGGTTGGGGTTTAAAGGGACTATACCTGATTTTTTCTTTGTAGTGGAATGAAATTAGTTTTTTCCTCCTTTAGTATATTGCAAACTCAGACATTTCTGGAAATAAAAGGGTATCAAAATATAAAGCATTTATTGTAAATTTCATGGTTTGCTGGCTAGTTTTCTAGCATTTCTGCAACTATGACCCTAAAAAGTGACCCTGCCAGTGGCTAAATGTGCTTATAAACTCATCTCTAAGAAGAAACAGGATTTTAGAAACGTGTGAGGAAAGTTAGGAATGTGTTTGGTCC
>OMNZ01027297.1:0-22748 GCA_900303255.1 Lesueurigobius sanzi | reverse complement strand
GCCAAAATACCAGCAACAGTGTGTGAAAACCTTGTGAAGACTTACAGAAAACGTTTGACCTCTGTCATTGCCAAAAAAGGGTATATAACAAAGTATTGAGGTCAACTTTTGTTATTGACCAAATACTTATTTTCCACCATAATTTGCAAAAAAATCTTTAAAAATCAGACAATGGGATTTTCTGGATTTTTTTTTTTCTCATTTTGTCTCTCATAGTTGAGGTGTATCTATGATGAAAATTACAGGCCTCTCTCAGCTTTTTAAGTAGGAGGACTTGCACAATTGTGGCTGACTAAATATTTTTTTCTCCACTAAGTCTGTGGTGTTTTAAATTGTATTCAGTGAAATAATAAAACAGATTCTTGTGTACATTGCACTATTTCTTTGTTTCGAGGTGAAATCTCACTTTTAGAGACCAAAACCTGAACTTAAAAAACACTTTTCCCTGGAATGTCTGGCCTTCAATAAGCAAAATCAATGTGCGTCCCTAATACACGTCTTCCTATCTGACAGGGCAAAGAGGAGCACAAGCCGGAGCTCCATCCCCTGTACATCCAGAACCCCTTCGAGACCTCCCTGAACGTCAGTAAGAATGTCAACTCCTCTCAGCTGGAGCGCTTCGTCTCACTGTGCCAGGAGAGCGCCTGGCTACTACAGAGCGGGGGCAACCTCACCACGCTGCTCCTGCCCTCACACATCACTGCCGTCAGGGGCAGAAAGAAGAGGAAGAGGGAACCAGCCAGCGAGAGGATCAAAGGCTTACTGGAATCTCTAAGGACCAAAAATAATATGCAGAAAAAGTGAACTCAAGGACTAGTTAGGTATTTTCTAAAGCAGTCGCGCACATCAAGGCCTGTACTGCTGGGGCTCAGATGACATCACTACACTGTAATAGGCCTATAGCTTTTTATTCAACCATTTTCAGTGACATCACTTGAAGGCAACACATACATAGCAGTTAAAATGCGTATGGTAGATTTTCATGTTTTTCTAATAATTAACATTTTATGGGACAACGTCAGCGGTAAGTATAATCATTTGTCAACCAATTGTATGACACAAAAAAGTGATCTAAAACATAAGTAACATAGGAAAAGGGAGAAATCCTAAAACATGGATGGCTCTTATGTGCAATATCATCTCCCTCTTCTTGCTTCGCATTTCTGCCCATGTCCAATATGGAAGGAAATAATAAAAATCACCAAAAATGTAAAAGAAGTGAATACTGAGAGAAAATTTTACAAAGTTTGTTGAAAGGAGATGCCCTGACAACTCAAGAAATATCTAATCGGTAATAATAAAAAGAAAAACTAATATTGTGGGCTTCAATTTTTCAATTCATGAGTGGAGTGTGACTATATGAACTACACATACTACATTTAGGTAATGTGTGTGCTGACACAACAATCATTTTTCAGAGTCTGTTCATTATCATAACATTTGGCAAAGAAACAAATGATGAGTCTAATGTGACGGAGCTTCAAAGTGTGCTGCACCTCCAATGAGCTGTCCTCCATTGATGTTACCTGAAATCTATTCATAGGTTTTGATGCATGTACAGTTGTTTTTCCAGAGAATATGAACGATAACACAAAAACCTTGTTTCCACTCGTGGTTAGTGGTTGTGTGAAGCCATTTATTGTCAATAAACTGTTAACTCTCCAAATTATAATTAATTAATTCCAAAATATAACAGAAACTGCCCAAATGACTCACTCTGGGACGATCTCAATCGTGCAGTTCATGCAAGACAGACCAGGAATTTACAAGAACTGGAGGCTTTTTGCCATGAACAATGGGCAGCTTTACCATCAGAGAAGATTAATAGCCTCATTGACAACTACCACTAAAGACTCCAAGCTGTTATTGATGTTGTAGGGGGCAATACTCGATATTGGGGTATGTAAACTTTTGATCAGGGTTATATTGGTAGTTTCTGTCATTGTTATTTAAAAATAATAAACACAGTTTTTTTTTGTTTTTTTTTTCAATAAATGGCCTCACACAACCACTAACCATGAGTAAAAAAAAAAACGTTTTTGTTTCATCATTCATATTCTCTGAGAAATTGCCAAAAAATCTTCTGCCAGGGTATGTAAACTCATAAGCACAACTGTAGTCATAACACATTGAATTGTTCAGATACAGGGCAGCTAATAAAACTATGGTGGAATTTGCCTTTCAGCTGTCATATTGCAGATATTACTGTATCTCTGAAAATAGTGGGACTAGTTAGACAAAAGTCAGCACTTACCTTTTGCAGAATATCATCTGCCTCGGAAAACACAACGGACGAGCTGATTTGTTGATTTGTGTAAGCCGCTCAGAACTGCAGCAGGCTTGGATTCTACGAATTGGCCTTAAGTATTTGAGATGGCAGAACCGTAGGAGCCAAAACTACGGTGCTATTGTTGATATCCATATTTTATGGTATGGTTGAATAAAAATAGCAGAGTAATGGATTGTGTTTATAACATGCTATAAATCGTTTGTTTATTATTGGATTCCCATTAGTCTTCCTATGTGGTGAGTATTCTTCCTGGGTTCCCTGCTAGTGCAATCTTGAAATATTACATCGAAATGTATTATGAATATACAGTATAATAGAGTCCTGTTCCTGAACACTACAAGGACAAAAGAACAAACTCTACAAACCTTCTCTACAAAAAAAGATCATAAAATACAGTATGCTAAAGCAGCAAAGAAAGAATATCATTGCTCAATTAGCTTCATATCATTCCACTATTAAGGATATATATATATTTTTTAACAACACAGCGTGTATCAAAGCAGTTGAAGAGGAAATGTGGCTGATTATGTTAAACCTTTGGGGACCTGCTTTGGGGTGCTATTTTGTCTGACTGAAACAGAAATACTGCCCTCTGCAGTTTATGAAAGTATTACATCACCAGGGCCGCTAATAGCATTTTGGGTGCCCTGGGCAAAATGTTGTCTCAATGCCCCGATTTGTTTTTATAGACTAAATAATCTGTCAGGAGGGGAACCAGTGTAGTATGTGGGGACCCTTCTTCAGATTGTGAGTCAGGATCTTGGTCAGAGTTACCTAATTGGAGACTTTGGCCTACTGTGCATGTTTTTGATTGATGGGGGAAACTGGAGAAGAGGATTCAGTTTCTTCACAATAGCTACTTTCACATCGTTCTCAAACCAACTAATTTCAATAGCTTAAGTGTTAATCTCACTGTCAACCAAAAAGTGATTGGTGGCTTTAAGATGGAGAAGAATGCTGACTGACGGCCACTCGCACTTTCTCTGCAGTGTTGGTCCATCCGCTTGTGTAGTTGCTGTTTAGTTTCTCCGATTTAATGCTCATAGCACTCTTCTCCTTTGCAACGAATTGAGTAAACTGCTCAGAAACAAAGCCAGGACCTTCTTGCTGACATTCTACAATACTGTACTACTCTCCCATAATGTATTTAACTTATTTTCTAACCGTGTGAGTCATATGCTTCTATGGAGGTAAGCATTGGCTCCTGTCAGCACCTACGCATGAGCATTGAGTGAACTAAGTGTTGTTTGACAAGTGTGTCTGACTCCAAAGCGGCTTGTCTGAACTGAAGTCCCCTCCCTGTATGCGTCTTTCTCCTTTCTGGAACACTATCACTGTTCTCATGCTCTTATCAGCTGGAATGCAATGGCCCTGGCATGATTCCCACAGTGGAGCAGCAAACGGGTGTGTCCACTTCCAGAATTGAGGGTAGTGGACTTTGGTGTAGAATAGTTCAACTAATGTCAAAAACACAAAAGCTACTAATTGGTTCGATATATTTATGTGTACTTTATCATTTGAAGTTCAGCGTGCCTCTCCCACTACAGCTTGTTCATCTCAGGAGAGCCTCCTCTTACTCCCAGTGACAGCTCGCAGGAGGAGGGGTCATATGGAGTGACCTGATTTAAGTGCAAGCAAATCATCACAAGATAAATCAAACTGCTTTGAAATTGAAACTTTGCACAATAGTTCCTTGGCCAATTGGAAAGTCCCTGCTAAAAACTTGATAGAAAAGCCAAAAGCCAGGGGACTGTTATTTCACTTGCTTGCTCTTGACATGAAAGCAAATCCCGCCTCCAACAATATGAGGTAACCATTTCCATTCAATCATGGCTCCGTGAATGCCAGTATTACAGTTCTAACAAAATCAAAGTCTGATAAAGTTATTGTGGACAGTAATGTTTGGTGCGAGGCTACAGTAGACCATTATTGATTCACATGGGGCTAGAAGCGAACCACCAACCTTTGGATAAGTGGAAGTACACTCTACCCACTGAGACCCTCTTGTAAGCTCCTTGGCCTAAATGCATTGTTTGTGCATTAGCATGGTGAAAAGCAGAGGGACCTATAGAGACAATCATTCTTTGTCCCATTTCAGTGTAGTTAGCATGCAAAAAGGATTGTTGCTCACAATAAAGTCTTCATCTTTTGAAATATGACAATAGTTTGCCAAAAGGCTCAGGGTTTTAGAGTTGTAGAGAATAAGCAGCATTTCTACAATAATGGGATTTGAACATTGTTCCATCCCTCGCCGCCGTAGCCAGAATATATAAATAGTGAAGACACTTGGTTAGCCTGCAATCTGCCTAACTCTTGATGAAGTGTTACCCCACATTTCTATTGCACCATGGGTTCAACACAATAGTTCTAGCTTAACTGCTGTCTACCCACAGTGTTTTGATGGGGCAGAGCCGTGGTGCAGCATAGTCACCACTTGTTTGATTGGAATAGGGAGCTTGGTTTCCTGTAGCAGAGGCAAGAATGTGGCTTTTTGTTCACCTTACTCAGTCTGAAGCAGGGTCCAGGGCTGCACCCAACATTCTCCCTCTAACCACTGGATTCTGGGACATTCTTAAAATAATCCTAATTATAGCTCTGCTCTAGAGGTAAACTCTGCTGGGATAATCGCTGCACTGGCAAGGCCACGAGAAGGCAGAAAGGGGAGCTGTGGAAACCTATCTCAACTTAGCAACACAACACAACTTATTACAGTAATGTTAACTAATTATGTTGTCCGACATCTCACAAAGACAACAATAATAATGTTTAACATTTGCATTGTCTTTTATAACCTTGACAAGTTTCTCAAAGCACTACATGTAGTCATTATTCATTCACTCCATACTGACTATAGCTGTAAGACACTATTGTAGCCACAGCTGTCCTGGGGTAGACTGACAGACGATCTGTTCCATCAGCTCCTCCAACCACCATTCATTTGGATGGGTTTCCTCCGGGTGCTCCGGTTTCCCCCTAAAACATGCACGTTAGGTTAATCCTCCTGCCAGGTGAATCTGACCATTAGCCTGGCTCCACATCTGGAGATGGGTCCCTGGGCGCTGCACCACTGCTCCTTAACGGATTGCCTTAACGGATTGCTCCAGCGGCATCGAAAGAATGGGTCAAATGCAGAGGACAAATTTCCCTATGGGGAAAACAAAGATGCTCTTTCTTTCTCTTTCTCCCTAATGAACCCATCAGACCCACACAGACCCCTCTGACCCTCATGAACCCATTAGACCCACCCACGACCCCTCTGACCCTCATGAACCCATTAGACCCACACAGACTCCCTCTGACCCTCATGAACCCATCAGACCCACACTACACAGACCCCTCTGACCCTCATGAACCCATCAGACCCACCCAGACCCCTCTGACCCTCATGAACCCATCAGACCCACAGAGACCCCCTCTGACCCTCATGAACCTATCAGACCCACCCAGACTCCCTCTGACCCTCATGAACCCATCAGACCCACCCAGACTCCCTCTCATGAACCCATCAGACCCACACAGACCCCTCTGACCCTCATGAACCCATCAGACCCACACAGACCCCCTCGGACCCTCATGAACCTATCAGACCCACACAGACCCCTCTGACCCTCATGAACCTATCAGACCCACACAGACCCCTCTGACCCTCATGAACCCATCAGACCCACACAGACCCCCTCGGACCCTCATGAACCTATCAGACCCACACAGACCCCTCTGACCCTCATGAACCTATCAGACCCACACAGACCCCTCTGACCCTCATGAACCCATCAGACCCTCACAGACCTTCATGAGGCCGTCAGACCCTCACAGACCCATGAGACTCTCACAAACCCCTCTGACCCTCATGAACCCATCAGACCCTCGCAGACCCATCAGACTCTCACAGACCCTTCAGACCCCTCTGACCCTCGCAGACCCATCCCCTCAGACCCACACAGACCAATCAGACCCCCGCAGACCCCTCTGACCCTCATGAACCCATCTCACCTATCCGTGATAATAATTAGCTTGTGTATAATTGGAGCGGGACTTGAAGCCTGTCGCTGAGTGAGCAGTTCTCTCGCGGCTGAAGGAGCTGAACTGGGGGTGTTACAGCGGGGAGTGCTCTGGAGGAGGGCAGTCCGCCGCGGCTCAGTGTCCGCGGACAGACGGGACAGACAGGACAGCTCATGACGGGATCGACGCCATGCAGCGCGCATCTGCAGGTAAACACCGCGGTGATGGGGCATATGTGCGGGGCTGTGGATGCGTGCAGCGGGACCGGGGCAGGAGCAGCATCACAGACTGGTATAGTTTTGTGGCAGTACCAGATCTCAGGCTGAGGTCTGTCCGAGCAGAGGCTGTGGGAGCTGGAGAACCGCATAGAGGTGAGAGCGGGAGGAGAGAGATGTGTGCGCGGACGCGCAGCTCTCTCTGAAGGTTAAAGATTGCTCTGGGAGCTGGAGTAGCAGCTAGCGCTAGCCGCTGTGCACTGAGGCCAAACTCAGTCTAAACGCGCTCCAGCACCGTGTTTATTTAATTAATTTAAATGACTTTAGTGGACTGGGCAGCTGTGGCTATCCTCCTGTAACTCAATGGCGTTGACTCGTGTGTCGAAGTTGATGGCGTTTTGCTGTTTGTGATGTGTCAGCCAGTACCGCCCACACGGCGCTGTTATTTTCCTCTGGACTAGGTCATCCATGTGCGCTCTGGACCTGTCCTGTCTGTCTGTGGAGCAGTCTGACTGGGAGGAGAGGGGTCAGTGTGGGCTGCCTGCTGCAGATGTTGGAGGGCATTTGGTTGGTATCCAAGCTCTCATTTCTGTGCTCTGTGCCTGCATTAGTTCAATTTAAACACGCATGTGTGAAACATCATGGAAAGGCTACTTTTCTAGGGTTTTAGTCAGCTAGGCTGAACTTCAGAATATTTAACAACAAAGGTAAAAGTCCATAGCAGCTTCCACAGCTTCATTATGATTACAGTTACAAAATGTCATTTAAACCAAGTTTTCAGAAAGCCTAACCAAATAGATGTATTGTCCTGCTTTTAAGGGGCAGTGGAGGTTTGGAGGTGGCTGTAGCAGGTGAGAGGACTCTGTAATGGATAATTAAACATGGCCTATAATGTCTGGATCTTGTGTTGTATAATGCATGGATGAGCCGTTAAAAGGCTGATGTACATGTGAGGCCTGTAGGCTTTTCCATAGGTTACAGCTTTTTCCATCACTGATCATCTCCAGACTCTGCTTCTCTCTCTCTCCCAGCCCCCACAGAAGCCATCATTAATGCCAGGGATTATTGCAACTTTATGCTTTTCTTCAGCATTAGAGATAGACCGAGCTGATATTTGCACTTTTAGATTATCAGCTAAAGCCCCAACATGGTTCACCAATAATATTTTTAAGCCATCCATGTGACCAAATGAGATAGCTACACAAGGCTTTTGGGGTTACATACCTGCATACTTTTCTATACTACACTTGCACTGCAAAGTGATGCACTCACTGTATTGGCAGGGAGTTTATAGTAAGTTCACACAGAAATTGGCACAGAATTATTAAACAATATTGGTCTTACACATCATCCACATAACCACAAAAACACCCAGATCTTGAGCCAGGACCTTGGTTAGAAGGACAACCTTTTATATAGGTTTAACTAACGGGCGAAACCGTAGCACCCCGAGAGAACCCACTTAGAGAGAATATGCAAACTTCACACTGAAAGTACTGGCCACTCACAGGGCTAAGGGGAAAAAAACAGAAGTTGGCCCCTGCAGCATACTCCAGAAAAATCTCTGCTGCTGTCTCCATGTCCACAAATTCTCATCATTTTTTCTTCCCACTTTGAATACAGTACAAAATGCTGCTGTTCCAAAAGAGGCCTCTCCCAACTCCCTCTCCTCTTACATCTCTAACATGATTCAGCCGTTCCGCTCGCCTTGCTGCTGCTCTGCCTCTCACTGTCACCCATAACTCAGGACAATGGGTGCACAGGCCTTGAGCTGCCCAGGCCAGCACTATGGGCACATTCGTCTGCGCTCAACAGACACCTTCAAATCCCAGCGCAAAACACCTTAAAAATGCACATTAATATAGGGCTGCACAATTTAGGAAACATACATAAATGTAGTACAAGTCTATTGGCTATTAAAATTCAAACTTCATTCAAACAAAAATCAAATGTTTGTAGAGGTCTAAATTACATGGTAAGGTCCCATGTTTGCAAAGGATATTGTATACTGCTTAAATAATTGCATTTTTACTATAATTGCTAATAACCATTCAATTGCCATTTTGACTGTGATTGATTGTGGAGCCCTACTTTTATGGTTGGTAGTTCAGGGTTGAACCATTTTGAAAACAAGGTTGAGGTACGTACTTTATTGACCCCCATAGGGAAATTTGTTCTCAGCATTGACCCATCCTTTGATGCTGCTGGGGAAACCCGTCAGGAGCAGTGGGCAGCCGTGTGCACTCGCGCCCAGGGATTTAACCTATTGTGCATGTTTTTGGTTGATGGGGGAAACCCATCCAAACACAGGGAGAAACATGCAAACTCCACACAGAAGTTTGCACGTTCCCAGTCCGGAAATCAAACCAGAGCCTTCTTGCTGTGAGGCAAGGGCGCTAACCACTCATCCCTTAGCCCATCTAATTGTGCTTTTTAATTGTGAATAGATTTGTCATTTTAAAAATTCAATTCATAGTTTTCAATGTATACTGTATATTCAAGATCATTACCATTTGAGATTAGACTGCAATGCAGTATTGATTACAAAATCAATACATTTCAGAGCATGTTTGTAGATGCCTAAACTACAGAGTCAGCAGGGTTTATACATAATAAACCCCACAGAGACAGACATACAGTAAGTTCTGGGCTAAGGCAACACAAGAAATTGTGATAAAATGTAAAACGAGAGTGAATAAAAATATTGTATTTAAGAAAAACGGACAAATGATCCTCCATGGGGTCTCCTTATGTTTACACCCTGCTAACCTTGTAGGTGACACCGCTACAAACATGAGTTTATCTGTTCGGCCTTCTCTCAAATGTTAATGCTGGGTATGTTCAAAAGGAGTCCTAAAATGTCACTGTAAAGCAAACGGCAAATCTAATCTCAATTGTCAGTAGAAAGTAGATTAATGTCAATTAGATATTTCAGTCCTGTTTCCACCTCACCGTACAAATCTCTCCTTGCTGTTATGCAACTGTTGCCATTTAAATCAGTCCAGTGTGTGTTCAGCTTGATTTCTAGGCCAGGCTGCTGTCACTGTGGCTGCTGCGCGGGATCCCCTCAGAGCTGCGTTCTTGTCATGTGACGCCAGGGCTCGTGTCATGTGACGGCAGGGCTGACGCAGGTGGGAGGGGCCTGGCCGCTCGCATCGTGCATCATTGCTTTCATATGAGCCCTATATGTTGAGTGTGTGCCACGCAGCTGCAGTCTGTCTCAGGACCTCTCTCCAGTATGACTTTAAATGGCCATGACAGCATGACCGATCCCTGTGACTGAAGATCAAAATGCCTCAGAAATAATATTTGATGGAGGCATAAACTGAAGCTAATGTTGCAACTGTCAAGTGCAGTCGTGTGGCATCAAAGCACTAAAATTGCTTTTGGAAACCCAGGCCTAGTGTGTTCTTTTCAAGACACAAAGGAAATGATTCAAGGCATTTGAAGTCTGACACTGGGACATGAACAATGGCAGAATAAAAAGAAAAAAAAAATCATCAAGCATCAAGATCTTTGTGTAATGTTTTCCATTGTCAACAGCTGATCAGACCTGACTCAAGAGTGAGAGTAATTAGATAGAATCCATTAGAAATCCAATAGAGAGGAAAAAAGTAATAACAGACACTGAAGACGGGGCTGTAAAAAGGTTTACTAAAATTTATATTAAACCTTTTACTAGTAATTGTATTAGTTTGACGTTGATAAACCAAATGTGCAGCATACACAGTCACAGGGAGTGTGCTCATCTCTCAGCCGGGGGAAGGCTGAGTATTTTCTATTGATTAGAATGTGTTCTTTATAAGCTGCACTTGAGGAAAATCCCCCAGTGTTAAAACAATCATTTACAAATATAACAGTGTATCCATCACAATATCCATTATAGAACAACTCACTACAGAATACTACAGTAAGTGGTTTTACCTGTACCTATGACTATAGACCAGGGGTGCCCAAAGTGCGGCCCGGGGACCAAATGTGGCCCTCCGACAATTTGTGGTGGCCCACAGCATTGTTGACTTGGCATACATCGTCAGAGATGATACTTTTTTCTGCAAGTTAACGATTCTACACAATTAAAACCGCACAATAAGAGAGACTCCAACACTGACCACCTCTAAATCACACCTAAAACAGTGGCTAAAGGAAAATCAGTCCTGTGAACATTTTTAGTGTATAGTTGTTGTCATTGTCACTGCTTGGTGTATTGTTTTGTGTTTTATATGTATCACCTGCCTAGGGACTACAGATGAAAACTAGCATTTTTACTATAATCCAGCATAATTACACTGCTAATGTTGCAGATGTTCATGCAAACATTTCATTGTGAGACAGAGCTTGCGTTAAGATTCCAAGACAAAATACAGATGTGGGGAAAGGTTTAAATCTCTCTTAAATTAACCCAGTTGAATGTTTGACTGCACTAGCCACCAATCTGTGGCCCTCCATACCGTACACTCTTCAATAGGCGGCCCTTGAAAAGATAGGACATCTCTGCTATAGACTAGGCATCGCAGGCATGTGTAATAATTGGTGAGTCTGCAGGTGTTTATTGCAGCTGATATTGCTTTCCTCTGTGATAACCACTCTTTCTACCTCAAAATAGGCATGGACAGTAGCTCACAGCTCTGAAGAACCTCACAGAGGCTGGAGTCTGAGCCAAGAGGGACTTTGACTTTGAGACCTGAGAGTCCCTAAAGGAGACCCCTCTGTTGCAGGGACTGCGCCCTTCCTCAGGAAGCGCCTCGCTCTGGGCTCTCGGATGTCACATGGGCAGTCACTCCAGAATGTGTTGAAAGTTCTCTGTGTGCTCTGGGTCTGTACCTGATGGTTGAAATGGTGTGACAGCAGGAGGCACCATGTGCCGCATGTTGACACACTTTTTATAGTAAATATTTGTTCAATAAGGGACATCTGAAAAGTGACCCTTTTCTGCAAATTAACTGCAAATTATGATAAATTACCAGACGATTACCAGACGAAAACATTACCAAACGAAAACTGCAGAAATGACTTAATGCATCTGTGTTTTTTGTTTGCTTTTTGGTTGTTGAATGATTTATTAACATACGCTGTGCATGAAGAACTGAGGAGCCTTCAGTTGAACTTCTATTCAAGTCTGTATTAGATCATACCAGTAACTAGCAATACTAAATGTGGTTGAATTTACTCTGACTGGAATGTGCAGAGTATGCTCCTGACCTGATCATTATCAGCATCAAAGTCTGATAGTTATACATTATTTTATTTTTAGACAAAATCTGGGTTTGAACCATGGACCTTTGGGTTCTAAGTCACGTGCTACACCTACCACACCGTTGAGCACATGAAGTGTCTAATGCAGTGACTATTGATGGAATCCCATCTACTTAATAAAAGTGGGTTTGGTCAAAGTTTTGGCCAGCACACGCCCTCTGTGGCTCAGACATGTGTTCTCCAGATGTGTGCCTCTGCTGATTTACGTCACACATCTCCTCACTCTGCAAAACAGCCCCTTTCTCTCTTTCTCCCACTCTCTTTCTGAGCTATTATGATGAGCACAATGCTTTCACGTTTGGGACAGGAAAACATAGCTCCCATTGTTACTGACTGATGCTTTGGTATAAATAGTGTTATTGTTTTGCACAAAAGCACCAGTACTGTTTTGTTTGCAACGAGAAAGCACAATTCTCTTCTTAGTTGTGTATTTTTACATTTATGTCTATCTATTTCGGGAATGGGAGTTGTTTGAGGGAAGGTGTTTGGGAAATTATTTATCGTTTTGCCCTCCAACATAACCAGTGTTTAGAGACACTCTAAGCTTTAGCCTGTCTTACTTTTCCCTGTTTTCGTCTCTCTCAGCCATGGACTCTGTGGTGCTGTTGATCCTTCCGCTACTGTGAGGAAGAATACCAGACACCTGTCTCAGATGTGACCATGTACAGTGTGGAGGACCTCCTCATCTCTCATGGATACAAGCTGCCCAAACAGTCCCGCTCCGGCCCCCCAGCCCGCCCCGCCCCCTCCGCCTCCCCTCCCTCCTACAACAGGCACCAGCAGCTCCTGGAGAGACCCCGGACGGTCAACGGCTACTGCAGCTATACCCTCAACAGCAGCCACCCGCGAGAGAGGAGCCAGTCCAGGCAGGAGCGCCCCATCAGTGACATTGGGTACGTGTTACTGGACTTCGGTATTGAGGTTATGTTTTTGACTGTTTATGGGTTTGCTTGTCCAATATAAAATTATTTGCTATAGTAATAGTGAGGATTGGTCAAATCTATGTTGTAAGAGTTTCTCGTGATTCAGTTTGCTTTAGTGGCTGAGCTGAGTCACTAACAGAGCTAACTTATCCCCCCACAAATGCACAAATTTTTTACCTCTGCCCACTCTTTTCTCTGTGCTAGTTCTACTGTGATTTTCATGTTTGTATAATTTTAGAATGTTGCCCATATGTTTCAGAGGTGCTTGTTCTTACTGGAACCTGTAGCTGCTTGTGACCTTCTAGCTCCATCTAGTGTTCATTTATTGACACAAAAATAATATCTTTCAGACCATATTACATTAATCTAATGAAATCCCATGTTCCTGTTTTTTAGGTTCTGTGATGCAAACCGCAGTCTTCCGCTGCAGGCTAAGGATGTGTCCTACTGGAGGAGGAAAGCACAGGACTTTGCTATGTTGTTAGACTACACAGACTACAAAGAAGCAGCTGGTGGGGGCCGACAGGGAAGTTATGCAAGGCCTGAGAGAGCTGAGGAGGTGAGGGGCCCGGGGCCCGTGGAGGAGTGTCCCAGGTCAGAGAGGCCCCGCTGCAGGGAGAGCCAGCAGCTCCTGCCCTGGAGGACGACTGAGAGAAAGTGCCAGAGCTTGGGCGCAGAAGAGTGGCACCCTGCAGGAGAGCAGCGCCTGCTCAGCCGGACCCCTGAGGGCATGGTCCTGCCCCGGACTAAATCTAAAACACAGTCCCTTCCCAGGATGCAGACCAACTGCCGGCAGTACGTTCCTCTGTTTCATCAGAGCACCTACAGAGCCCCGCGCTGGCCTGACAACAGCAGACCAGCCAGTGCAAACCAGCTGTCTATCACACCAAAGCCTCGCTTCACCCGCCCCCCCAGACCCCCGTCATATGAGATGCACCAGCAGATCAGGGGCAGCTGTGAGCTGCTGTCTGGGAGAGACTCTGTCAGGGAAAGAACACCCCTCCCTAGATTAAGAACTGCAGAATCTCAACTGGAATATTTTGCACAGGACTGTGGACCTCCAGGGTACATCCCTCCCCCGTCATATAAAAGAGCACCCATAATGGAGGGGGTCTGCAGGGATTATGGGGAAGTCGCCATCAACTACAGGTAAACTCAGTTCATCTAATGGTTTTACTCTTAAAATGAAAAATGCTTTTAGAACATTATATTTTATATGAATCAAGCGTAGGTAAAAAATCAATTAAGTGTATGTATCCACTTTGTCTTTTTTTTTTTTTGCTGCTCAAATAAACCAATAAACTAAACTAAAAATATTATGTACAATTTAGGATTTCCATTTCCATTCATGAGCTTACTTCAGATATTTTTCCTGAAGCCTCTTTCTTAGGTATGAGCCACACAATAGCTGTCAATGGTTGTACTGTAATAAAGTAGTATTGAACAGGTGTTACATACTTCAAACACATTTCTCACTACACCTTACCTCTATGTTGAGGGTCAGATGGAGAGACAATGTTATTGCAATGTTATTTGTCCTCAAAGAATATAAATCCGTAAGAGATACAGTACAGTAGTTGATTAGATCTATTTCAGGTTTATCTCCCACTAGTTTAAGTAAATATGGCCATTCCCGAGGGTCAGGCCCGGATCTACAGGGGTGCAAATGGGTGCATTGCAACCTATTTAAAAAAGTTTGCACCCTCAGTTTTAGTGGAATCACTAATGTATTTTAATGGCAAGGGTGACCATTTGCATCCCTATGAAACACTAATGCACCCTCAGTCAGTTTGTTCTGGAGCCGGCGCTGACGAGGGTTGTGTTGATACTGTGGAAGCTGGAACAGTGGATTCAGTCATAAGTAAGCTGCTAATTTTATGAAAGAAGGTAAGAGCTTCATGTTATTGAGTCTGTTTATGATGGAGGGCAGAAGACTTTGACACAAAATACACATACTGTACATTCACTGTATTAATCTAGTGGTTTATTTCACAATAATACCACAAGATGCTTCAATCACACATCATAATGTCACTTTTTGAAGTACGTATTTATTCTTTTAGATGCCATGAATAATAAAACATCAGAGCTGATGTGAGGGGATACACTACACTCATTTCATTTGAGCAGAACCAAAACAAAAATGTAAACACTTTTACATTATATAACAAGTGTTTTTTCATTTAATTTTTCTTTTTTACTTGAGCAGTTTGTGTAAAAAAATAAATAAGAAGAAACATACAGGCATCATTTACCAGTACACATTTGCTTTTTCACAGAAAGGCTCAAAAGGAGTAAGCTGAAGTATATAACTTACCCTTTCACTTTTTTTCTTGATAGCCATCACTTCTGTTACACCGAATGCAAGTTAAGAAGGAAAACAGACATTGCTGCAAGTATACTTTAAACAAAAGAGAACGTTTACCTAAAAATAGCAGAACTAAAGACAATTTTCCAGCAAATTTACAATTATTCCTCTTGATTAACATATTTTCTAAATATCTTATCTTTATACATTTTTTAAGTTCTTCAGTGAAATACTGCACTTCATGCGCTCTGATTCATTCCATAGACGGCGAGCGATGAACATATGTTTTAAAGCAGTATTAACATAGTTTTTCTTGAAGCTCATTGGCCTTGTAGATTATATTTGCCATCTCTGTTGCAGAAAATATTTAGGATATTATTTGGAAGCAATTGCTATCTTACTTTATACATTATCTGTAAGAGTTTAAATTCATATAAACATTGAAATGTATTGATAGAACTACTTAGCATCACCATTGCTCAATAATAATATTTGAATCTATATGTAAAAGTAAACTCTATTCCTGTGCAGTTAGAACCGTTGTTGATGTTTGTGTTGGTGTTTCGCACAGGTACAGAGATGTGTACCAGCAGCTGCACAGGGCTCCGGACGGCTCTCACTGGTGTCCCCCACGGGCCGGTGGGTGCAGCGCCACGGCCCACTCCAGGCAGCTTTACCCTGTCTATGTGACCCAGGACAGGCCAGGAGCACGGGTACAGTACATCCCCTTTGACCACTCTTCAACACTGGGCGGAAACTCATTAACAGACTCAGACAAGATTCGCCACATTCGCAAGGAGCTTCCAAGCCTCACCGTGTCCGAGCCAGCTTCCGGCAACAGTGCCTTTTTGCCCCCGCCCTTGGGACCTTCACTCATTGGAAATTTGGTCAATGACTCTAACCCTGCATATGGAGAGTTTGGTGGTGACAACAGCAGGTGGCACAGACATTTGCACAAAGAAACTGTGGATAATATCCCAGCAACTGACCAAAACTACAACAACAGGTACCACAAAATCCAACATGGCCACCCAACATCTCCCTTTTCAGCTTTCCATGTGCCAGCGTCCTCCTCGAGCTTGAGATGTAAGTCAGAGCAAGGCTTTTTAGAGACCATCACACAAGTGAAGCAAATCAGGCCAGATTTTGCGTCAGACAATAACAGGAACCCTAAGAGGAGATTCAGTGAGACCATCTTCTGCCTGGTGTCTGTCCCTGTCCACACTCCTACCAACCTAAACAAGAACACTCCAGCGGATCAGAACAACAATGAGACAACAAGCCACGCCATCCCCAACACGTTTGCTGTTGGCCTGAAGGAGAGCCGCCCTGTGAGGAGCAGGTCTGTCAACCAAGTGCCCATTTGGAGCCAACACTCTACCTTAGACACCAGCGGCACGTCCTCACTGAGGAACTACAAAAGAGCTCCCCTTAGAAAAGAAATTATTGACGCATGGGCTCTTCAGGCCAATGACAACAAAGAGATGTACTCTCGCTCATGGCCCGGTCACCAGTACCGCAACCAGGAAACCCAAACTGGTTCACCATTAGTCAAAAGTCCAGAGCCTGAGGACAAACCCACTCAGGTGATGTTAGGCACCAGTGCAGACACTACTTCAGCAAATGGCTACCTTTTGAAGGACCAGAAAAATCTTCAACTTTCCAGCAATAGTGCTTTCTCTCCACTTACTTCGACCCAAACTCCATCTGAGAAGGCTTCACCCCCAGAACTAGTTTTTCCATTGGACCTCAACACGGGGAAGCAGTCTGTTTCCAGTCCCACACAAAACTCTCCGGCGCCCACAGCAGACAGCACAGAGCAGGTCAGCTTTGGTCAGTTCCTACTAAAACCTGTTGACCGGCGACCCTGGGATGCAATCGGAGAGTTAGAGAGCATTAACAAAGAAATGGAAGACACCATCAGCAAAAGGGCAAATATGAGTGCGAACAGGAAGGGGAAGAAGAAACACAATATCCATCGATCAGGTGCGCAGTCAATGGAGGACGTGCATTTGGAGAAACCCAGTTACATCAATGTGCGTTCAAAGTCATTCACCTCTGCTGCAGACATGGACACTGAAGGAAGTTGCTCCTTTTTTAAGCCACACAACGAGCGCATCCCGCCGACACAAGAGCACACGGGCTTCGCACAGGACAGTGAGCTAACCCAACAGGAAATCCCAGTCCCTCAAGAGTCCATGCTTCGAGATGTTGGTCTAAAAGTCTACACCGAAACTGGACCTCCCCAATCTACACCGCGATCCTGTTCTGTGCCGCCATTTCACTCTTTAGATGAGCTTGCATGGATAACAACGACCACAAAAGAAAACCAGGAGCACAAGATGAATAAAGAATCAAGAACTAGAAGCAGTCACAAGCACCATACGTCCGGGGTCAGTCTTAGGATTTGTCGAAGCCGCAGCGAAAGCAGTCGGTCGTCTCACAAAAGGGAGTGTTCACCGCACGTCAACAAGCTCAACAGGGTTGGGTCCTGTCCGAACAACAATGAGGCAAGTGTAGCGGACGAACATCTTGAGAACTTGCTAATTCAAGAAAAAAACAACTCTTTGCCCACAGAAGACTTTAGCCACCTGTACGAAGTGAAATGTGCAGATGGTATCCCCGAAAATGAGTCTATAGAGCAGAGAGCCGCTAGAATTCTGGGCATTGTGGTTCCAGTGGGAGCATTGGGTGTTGAGAAAGCAGAGGAAGTGCAAGAGAGTACGTTGAAAGTTGATGGGGACGAGAGAAAAATACAAACGGATCACAACAATTGCATTTTTGAAATTCATAACCAAGAGTCAATAGAGAACATTTGTAGTGAGGAGACAAACCAACAGATCTTGGTCAGTGCTGTTTCAGTGGAAGAGTTATGTGTTGAGAAAGGACAGGAAGTACAAGATGGTAGTGAGTCTAAAGTTGATGAGGATATGGAAAAAATCGTGAACTGTATTCAATCCGTTCCAGACGCTCATAACCAAGAACCAATCGAGAACATGTGTAGTGAAAAGACAACTGGGCACGTCCTGGACAGTGCTCATCCTGTAGAAGCCTTGTGCGATGAAAAAGCAGAGGCAATACAAGAGGGTAGACAGTCTAAAGTTGAAGATATAGAGATTGGTCCCAGTATCTGTTCCCCATTCGAAACAGAAGCTCATAACATGGAGACAACTGAGAACATTTCTTTTGAGGAGACAACTCAACAAATTCGGGGCTCTCCAGGGAAAGAACAAAGCCTATCTGCTGAAGTATGTCCCGACTGCTCCACGGGAACTCCCAGCAGAGGGGAAGACGCTGTGAAAGAAAGCCAAAGTAAAGAGCTTACGGAAGACGGGGTAATGCTAAGGGAAGATGCAAAATCAAACGGGAAAGTTGCAATATATAGCAAGCGAGACGAGTCAGAGGAACACTGTGGTAACAAGGATTATGAGGAAAGACAGGGAACGGAGTCAAAGGAGGAGAGTCTTATTGCACTAGTGGATGATGAGGGAATCAAAGAAGTGGTCGAACTGCTGACAGCGGGTCCAAGGGAGGTTGAGTTGAAAGTTATGGGAGGTTTCGAAGATGAGAAGCGAGAGACAAACACGTCTGTGGGAGGTGAAAACAGCCGGGTCGGGCCACCCAAACCCCCCAAACCCAAACAGCGCAGCAAGCTACAAAAGCCCGCCCTGCTCCCGAAGCCGCGCTGTGTTCCCAAGAGAGAGATCCGCCTGCCTCCCTACAGCACCACCAGCACAGAGGTCCAGAATACGACTGATATACCTGGTAAGTGCACAAAGAAAATCTATTCAATATGCAAAAGTATCACTATGATTTAAAGGCCCTATACCTAAAAATGAAAGGGTGTGCACATGAATGTTAAATTGTTAGTTGTGGTCCAAACTCCTTCCTAACTCTCCGAAAGCATTTGTAGCATTGCATTTTTATTTTTCAAAGGAATACAGGAGAAAATTTGGGAGTGTATATAAGCACAATATTTCACAACTTTCATAGAGCAATACTATCCTGGTAATGCTTTTACAATATATTAAAGGACAAAACAAACTTCAGAATGAGAATCATTTTTATTAGCATTGACTTATAACTTGTTTTTTAGTGCAACTTGAAACATATACAGCAATAACAGTTCATTCCACTTCTAAAAAATGAGGTAAAGGGCCTTTAATGAACTTCAGAATAGTCAGTGGGGAAATGTATAGTGGTCTCACCTCACAGCAAAAATGTCCTGGGTTTGAGTGTGTATGGAGCATGCATGTTCAGTAGGTTTCCTCCATGTGCTCCTGTCCTTACCACAAAAACATGTACAATAGGTTTTCAATGGTTAATCTGTGTAATCCCAAAATAAGCATTTTATACTTGTTATCCTTCCTCGACTGGGCAAGTTATATTCTCAACAAAACAGAAGTGTACAAAGGGTTGCATCCAATAGGGTTTATCAATTTTTAATTGAACCAAAATCAGTTATTGTCAAATATTGTGTACTTAAAGGTGCACTGTGGAAAACTTGGCATCTGTGCGTATTTGACTCTTAAGTGATCCAGTGGCTGTATGGATGGTTAGCATGGTGTCATTACTTTCATCACTTAAAGGCCACTGATGAGTAAAGGCGCCATTCTTTCTTTCTTTTTTAGTTTATTTGGAGAGGACAGTGCACATTAATGAACACTCAGTACAGTTCCTTGATGCGTGTAAATGCGACAGATTTAGCCATGGGCTACTTTCCATCTGTAGTCCTTGTACATTTAAGACAACAATACAAGTTACAGACATGGACAAAGAATATATACACTATTTACAAATACAGACAATATAAAACTTCCTCAGTCTATAACAGTAGTCAGGTCTACAAATGATCACATGCTTAAATTTCAACCATTTTTTAAGTTCTTTTTTAAAACCCATAAAGGTGGAAGACTCTCGAATTATAATTGGGAGACTATTCCAAGTCGTGCACCATTTTACAGAGATGGTGTTATGTCCAGTGGTGGTACGTCTGAATGGTACCTCACAATCTCCTCTACTGGCTGATCTAGTGCTAAGATTACTGTCTCTTTGTCTTATAAATTCCTCCAAGGGGAACCCTTTAACCATTTAGAATTTTTTTTAGAACCATTTAGAAGTTAACTGGACCATATTGTCCAAAATGTGATCCTATTGAAAATGCATGCATACTGACTGACTGGACTATGTGCTCTCTTCATCAGACAACTACGACCCGAGTCGAGTGGAGAGAGTGTAGCACTGGCTCAGAGGAACATCTTCTGTCACTGTGGAAATGACGACTGGTTCTCCTTGGTTCTCCTTGGTCCTCCTGAGTCCTACTTCACACTTCCATTACATGTGCTGGTGCCACGGGGGGCGCTCCAAGCCTTCTTCAACTTTTCAGTATCCCATCTACACTTTGGCTTCTCCTTGAGCTTGTGTGGAATATGAATGTACAAGCGTTTATGTTTATTGAATATTACATCTCAGCGTAAAAAAAAAGATAAGTATTATTGCATCACAATCAGTATTATCCCATCCCTGATGTACATAAGAAGTAAAGGATTTTCTAACAGACTTATCAAAGTACTATTCAGCTGAAGAAATGTATATTTTCTTATCAGTGTTAAACATGATACATTTTAGAGATGAAGTCTATTATGTATGTGTGTCCCTGTTCTTCCTTCTATCCTTTTGTGTGATAGAGAATGTAATGAAATGATCAACACTGTGCTCCTCGACTGTCACTCTCAGCAATATTGTCCTCTACACAGTGTGGTGTTTGTAAGTCAGTCAGATTCATTAGTTTTCACCTGATGTGACTCTCATGTACTTTCAAGTAGGGCTGCGCAATAATAATAATAATAATAATAATCATAATAATAATAATAATAATAATTTAAAAAATATTTATATAGTATATATATATATATATATATATATATTATTAAGTGCAATTTTCCTGACAAATAATCTGATTGCAGTTAGATTTGCAATTCATGATCAAATCAAAATTCATTTTATGGTGTGCATTTGAAAAAAGAAGGTGCATTGTGGAACTTTTTATGGGGGAAAGAAACCCTTAATATTACTTTGGTGCGAAGTTGACCTTTCAGTGACCCAGTGGCTGTATGGGGTGTTCGCATGGCACCTTTAATTTCAATAATAGTAGCCTCCAAGATTAATTTGTTTTAGGGTTTCTGGTAGGTTTTCACTGCGTTGCCATGGAAATGCATCAGCAGAGAAACCATATAATAAATTGATCCTAGAGCAGTGTTTCCCAACCATTTTGAGCAAAGGAGGCATTTTTCTTTTTACAAAAGAAAAATCTCAAAGCACCCCACAAAAAAAGTATAATTCTTGAAACATATTGTGAACTCCTTGGATTCCATCCATCCATTTTCTTCTGCTTTATCCGGAGCCAGGTCGCGGAGGCAACAGTCTGAGCAGAGACGCCCAGACTTCCTGATCCACGCACACCTCCTCCAGCTCTTCCTGGGGGATCCTAAGGCGTTCCCAGGCCAGCTTAAAGACATTTCTGGGTCTTCCCCGAGGACTGCTCCCATTGGGACATGCCCGGAACACCTCTCGAGGGAGGCAACCAGGAAACATCCGAAACAGATACCTGAGCCACCTCAGCTGGCTCCTTTCGACGTGAAGGAGCAGAGGTTCTGCTCTGAGCTCCTCCCAGGTAACTTAGCTCCTCACCCTGACTCTAAGGATGTGCCCAGCCACCCTGCGGAGGAAACTCATTTTCGGTCGCTTGTATCCGCGATCTTGTCCTTTCGGTCATGACCCAAATCTCATTACCATAGGTGAGAGTAGGAACGTATTGACTGGTAAATCGAGAGTTTTGCTCCTTCTTCACCACCACAACAGTCCGATACATGGGGCTTGTGTCTGGTCAGAGGGTTAGGCCATAAGAGATATTATTTGAGTGAATTAAATAGAAAAAAATAAGAAAAGGTTGGCAACCACCGTCCTAGAGCATCATAGAGGCCGCTATGATGAAAAGTAAAGGTGCCATGCTAACCACCCATACAGCCACTGGGTCACTAAAGGTCAAATATGCACTAATATCAATGTATTTTCTTGTTTTTTTTCCACAATGCACCTTTAAATATGAATCGCTAAACTATAATACAAAAATCACAAATGGTAAATGAAAATTAGTTTTATACACTGCAAAAAGTAATCTGATCAATTTGCTCTTAGATTTCAAGAAATCTACCAGTGCAATAAGCTTTATATGCTTAAAAACATCAACAACAACCTTATTTCAAGAAAATTAATATTTATTAACACATTTTGAGTGTGATGAGGTATTTTTTCTTAATTTATGTGTGAAAAATTTGCCCCACTGGCAGATTTGTCTTTAAATTAGTCACTCAAATCAAGGGTAAATACAGTGAAGAAAGTAAGTATTTGAACACCCTGCTATTTTGCAAGTTCTCCCACTTAGAAATCATGGAGGGGTCTGAAATTTTCATGGTAGGTGCATGTCCACTGTGTGAGAGATAATCTAAAAAGAAAAATCCAGAAATCACAATCTATGATTTTTTAACAATTTATTTGTGTGATACAGCAGAAAATAAGTATTTGTACACCAATGTTAATATTTGGTAGAGTAGCCTTTGTTTGCAATTACAGAGGTCAAACGTTTCCTGTAGTTCTTCACCAGGTTTGCACAGACTGCAGGAGGGATTTTGGCCCACTCCTCCACACAGATCTTCTCTAGATAGTCAGTTTTCTGGGCTGTCACTGAGAAACAT
>OMNZ01027291.1:8628-27282 GCA_900303255.1 Lesueurigobius sanzi | reverse complement strand
AGGAATGGGCTAAACTTTCAGTCTCTAGATGTGCAAATCTTGTAGAGTCATACCCCAAAAGACTTGCTGCTGTTATTGCAGCAAAAGGGGGTTCCACAAAGTATTAACTCATGCTGTATGAATACTTGTGCATGCCAGACTTTTCGGTTTTCTATTTTTTGAAAAATAACAGAATCATGTATCATTTTGCTTTCACTTCACAGTTGTCTGTTACTTGTGTGTGAACTTTCAGTAAAAAAATAAAAATAAAAATATACAAAATAAAATCTTTATGTTTATGGTTGTAAACATGACAAAATGTGCAAAAGTTCAAGGTGTATTAGTACTTACGAGAGGCACTGTACATATTATTGATGATTTAAAAAAGCAGTGCTCTGACAAACTGTACACTTTCAGCACTATCTGTATAGACAGATGGCAAATAAAGCTAATACTTCTGCATCAATTCCTTTTTTAAACCATTGTAACGAGTACATACTATAGTTTTAACATTAGCAATTGTAGGCCACTTCATCATTACGTTCTCCTTATTGGCTTCCCACTTCTAGTGTATTATATGACGTTTCTAAATATAAATACTGCATTAATCCTTATTTACATGCACATTAACATCCTTCTTTTCCAAATCCCACACTCCCACAGATCCCCACTGTTTTCCCTTACGCAGCTGTAACGCTCTGTAATTAGACTAATGATTTAAACCCACGGAGGCACCCATTAATTACACGCTTCTATGTAATTACTGTTATTCTGGGCCTCCAATTCAAAACCAACTAACCTACATCTTTGTTTTGGTCCCACGCAGAATTTGCATATGGTGGTCATCCTTACCCTTTCAGTGGCATCTTCGAAATCAACCCCGGCAATGCCACCGAGCTGGGAGAGACGTTCAAGTTCAAGTGAGTGTGCGGGATTTGACGAAAAAGTTGTTCAGTCGCAGCGGTAAAAATATGCTTGCTTCTCTGTTTGTGCTGGCGAACAGGGAGGCCATTGTTCTGGGCACCACAGACTTCGCAGAGGAGGATGTCGATAAAATCATGGAGGAGCTGGGCAAGGAGTTCAAAGGGAACGCGTACCACCTCATGCACAAAAACTGCAACCACTTCTCCTCCTCGCTGTCGGAGGTTAGTCAAATGTAGTGGCCTCGCATACAGGTTACGGCACAGACAGTTTTATGGAAAGACAATTACTCGTCTCTTACCACACAATGTAGTTAAGAAATGTATATGTGTCTTATTATTAAATCAGAATTATTAAAGTAGGCCAGGCGATTCCGATTTAATTATTATTAAATCGGAATAGATTTTATTGCCATTGCCAATGAAAGGTTTCACAGACTAGGAATTTTCTTCGGTGTACTCGTGCAACATGAAACATAAACATTGCTAATGTTACAAAAATGGCAGTGAGCTACTTATACTTCAAAGAAACACGTGTACCTCGGCCTCTAAGACTGACAAGATGATAATTCAACACAAAAGAAAATGACAGTAGTTTCTGCTTAAATACTTCGCTATATTCACCCAAATTTTTGGAGATGTTTTGCTCAGAACAACAAAAATGCATCTAAAATTGAACTCCTAAAGTAGGAGATCCCTGCCCTAAAGCAATTGATCCTGGACTAATATCAAGGTTTTTTTTTCCACATAAGAAGTTACATAGTAAAAGTAAAAGTTACACAATGCACCTTTAAATGTAGCTGGTGCTTAGTGGTTCATAAAATGTACTCCAATCACAACTCATCCTCATCCTGGGTTGCGTTTATCGGCATGGGCAAGTACAAATTTGTGGATGCTATATCTCAAACTCATCTCTAGAATTTGGTCTCTGAGCTTTAACTACTGGAGGCCTGCACTCATAATTCATTGCTGGAATTTTTAAAGGGAGAGAGTTTAGTGCAAACTGGTTTTATCTATAGGGTTTGGCAGCCAAAAGCATGGGGCTCATTTTGCTTTTCTGAATGGGTGAAGAAAAACAACCTACATACATTTTTACAGAACTAAACAAAATCTCTAAACTCCCCTCTGAACAAATCTTTGTAACGGAGTTATCAACAAATCATCTATTTAAATCTGGCTTTATCCATTATTTAGTAAGAAAAAAGAAAAGATCAAATAGCACAACTGATGGTGCTCACCAGAGTGACGTTTCGGGCCAGTCGCCCTTCTTCATTATTTAGCAATTTTGGTCATTTTTACACATAATATGCCCTATTTATATGAAAACATAAAATGACAGAAAACATGCAATACTTTCCCCCCTCATATTTGTGTCTACAGTAATATACAGCGAAGGTTTGGTTGGTCGGTGTGACAAAAACCTTGATATAACAGTATGCAGTATGTGAGAATGCAAATAGTGATTAGTCTCTCTACATGACCTGTTGTCTCCCAGCTGCTGTGCGGGCGCGAGATCCCTCGCTGGGTGAACCGTCTGGCCTACTTCAGCTCGTGCATCCCCTTCCTCCAGAGCTGCCTGCCCAAGGAGTGGCTGACCCCGGCCGCACTGCAGACCCACATCAGCATGGGCCTCCACAAGGAAGACCACAACGACTCCAGCGACGATGACCCCAATTCTCCATCGGGGGGCGGCGCGACGGGGTGCTCCTCTCACGGCTGCCGGCACACCAGGGTGTAACCCACGTCATAAATACTGCAACACTGAACTGTGGGGATTTTTTTCATTCCTACTTGGCCCAAACAACCACCTGACCTCTGAAATATAGGAAAACGCTGCTGCCAGACACTTTGGACAAGCCATGGCCTCTGTTTGATGACATGAGGCAAACTTTAATTTTGAGCTATGGATATTAGCTCGGACTTGACAACGAACTACTACAAGTTTGTATTTATAATTATTATTTTCTCCATGGTTTAAACCTTTGCCAGCCTTGTCCTTGCCTTCAAAGCTGTTTTTTTTTTTACTAGATGACTACCCTAAATCATAAAAAAGTTGGGACAATGTATGAAAACAATCAAAACAGTTCATAGTAAGAAATGCCACATATTGGGTGATTTTTATTTATTTTTATACCCTTATATCAAAGGAAAATGCTTTAAATTTAGTAGCAAACTATCAAAAAGCCGGAAGGATGTGCTCCTTTTAATTCATGCCATATTTCCCAGTAATAAAATTGAATATTTATATAATTTTAATTATATTGAGGCGTTGCCAATTCACACTATTTTTCAAAGTTTTTTTGCCCCATCTCAATTTTGTTGTAACGATTACATTTAAAATAAGCTAGTATTTTTCCATACATTGTAAAACTTGTGAACAAAATGCAATTTATGTCCTAACTTTGTTTTTAAATGTGTGTCTACAAGAGGCACTCTGAGACTGTTCATAGTAGTAAAACTACCAGGTAAACTATTAGACATTTCTGTTCAACAACCTCGATGTGGCCTTCTGTTAATAATGTTGATGATAGTTTCACAGTTCTATTTTTTTCTTCTGCCATTTTGAGAGGTACCTTTTAGAACGAGGATTTGACTGCTCCTCAAAGTCAGAATGAGTGAAGAAAATGTTGCATGTTGAAATGACTTGATAAACAAAAAACAAACATAAAATTTCCCTTATATTCTTATGGTGCAAAAATCGAGCAGCTACGGAATCTGTGAGTTATCAGTACATTGGCAACATCATTATTTCAACAAAACATTTTAGATACCTGCAGGAATTGTATGCTATGTAGTTTTTCAACTAAATAATATTTGTATGATTTGATTTGCCTGCTCATAAATACGCTATCTGCATTTCGGCAAACTCTGTTTGTCTCAGAGACGAGATGAGCTGCTGCTCTTGCACAACTTTTGACCCAACTCAATTTTGTCTGGCTTTTATAGAAAACAAAAACAGCCATGGAACAACTTCTAAAAAAAGAGAGTACTTTTAAGTCTATTCTCCTAACAATACCAACGGGATACGTTGACAAAGACAGACTTTGACAAGCAGGACTTCAGCTAAGACCAGTGGTGCTCTTCAATCTGTTTCAATCAGGTAAAAACTATGTAAAAATATGCTTGGATTGTATTAATAAAACAAGAAATAATTATGGTTGGCAAACCACTGTGATATGGTCCATCTAAGGATTGTATTATTCAAAATAGTCCAATGGTCATTTACACATCATTTTTTTTTTTTTTTTTTTGCATTTTACATAGGATGCCCTGTCTGGAGGGACTCTAATTAAACAAGTTTTGGACTGGATCAAAACTGATTTGTGAGCCCTTGGGACTGAATTATTATATATTTTTCTTACATGCAGGTTTCACACATGCACTGTGATGATTCTATCATTTAAAATAAGAAAATTATTCTAAATGGCAATTTGTTCAGGTTTAAGTACACATCTCCTGATGATAAAACATCTTTTTCTCTATCGGTGCATCTGCCTCTACTTGCTTTTATCAATTATTAAGGACTGGAGAGAAACTTTATCTAACCCTCCAATACTATTATTGGAGTAAAATTGATAAACCCTGATCCCTGGCAGTCTTGACTGCTTTCTCGGAAAGAAAGAAATCCTGTGGTCTGTAATTCTGAAAATTACTTCAACAACAAATGTTCCTTTATTTATTTGTTATTGTTCACCAGCTGGTGATTGTGTTACTTTATTTGTGTACTTTGAGTTGTACATGGAGTATTACTGATAACCTTCACAGAGCAGACAATTTTCTTATTCTATTGTGTGTGTCAACCTAGACTCTGTATCTTTTTCTGACCTGGGACAGCTCCAAGAATGATTGACATTGTAGAATAAAGAGAAGGAACAAAAAACAACTCAGTTTGTCGTCTGGGTACTTCTAACCTGGTATGTGCCAGATTGATATGCGTAGCACTCTGATTTAAGTTCTAGTTTGTGGGAATATATCTTGAAGCGCAAGGTTAGGGTGCTTCTGCTTGTCATCAAAATACATACGAAAGTGAATTCGGTGAATTTATAAATAACAGGTCAAAGTGTGTCATAGTGCCTATATAATTATTGTTCATAGTTTAGCCTTCCACAGGCTCACATTTGCCTCAGTCATGAGATTTGAGGGAAGAGACAAGAGAATATGGCAAGGAATGCAGTATTTATTCTTTGTTTATCAGTTACGCATACGCTTACTGTTCTGCAACATTTCAAAAAGTTTGTGATGAGAAAAAAAAAAAACATGGCATAAATAACAGCCCTTCAAACATTTGTCTAAGGATTTATCAAAACAGTGAACAAAGGTGCAGAGGTGCTTACAGTCACTCACCACTGGTCTCTCATCACTGGTCTTGGGGTTTCTTTGTGTCTCTTCTGGGGCTATCCATGACTGAACCACTCGTTTGAGGTATTGCACAACCCATAATGCTGTTTGGTGCAGAGAAGCGGTCACTGTTTTTGATATGTCACAGATTACGCTCCTGCTTGGAGCTCAGGCTTGGATCTGTGAGAAAACAAGTTTATAAGAGCATTGTTTCTGATGTATATTTCCTGATTCAAATTCCGGAGTCTGTTTCTTTTTCATTTTAAATACAATTGTACAAATTACAGTGATTGGAAATATGTGAAATCACATGTGCTTCTGAAAGCACACCTGGACAAAGGCATGCATGGTGAGGACTTGATCAATCTGACAGCCAACATCTACTGTCCCTTTAGGCTTAAAATCTGATAATTGATAAATACTCACTTAAACAGGGTTGCAGCTAACCTATAAAGTAAATTTAGAAGGCACTCTCACTGAGTTACTCTTGGCTAAATATAATCAGTCAAATACTTCCTTTTCCTCAGCTGTTCTCATTCTTATGTGTTTTGTTTTGACGACATTAGATACACAAGCCAGTAGGTTTGGTGCTGCATCTTATTTGGGGGGAGTTACACTATTAACTTGAGTTCATACACTTGATGCTTGAGTTACTTAAAGTGTAATGACTAATATATTATTGTATTTTGTTTTAATATATTATATTCCCCAGTTACTGAAAAAGTAATATATTCCTGTAATTAGTTACCCCCAACACTGGTTGTTACGTTGTTAGGTAAATAATGTTTTTGATGTTACAAATGCAACTGTGAACTGGGAACAAAAAAAAAGTCAATTTCCGGTTCCGCGTTCGCCATTTTAACGTTCCCTAAAGCCACGCAGCGACAGCACGAGCACCGCGCAAAGTTTCAGCCAGCGACTTAAACACAATCTTTTTGTCGCTTTCGGTGGACGTTTTCGGTAAGACCATTAATGCTTTTTTCAGAAATGTTGTACATATCGTGCAAAACATTCCGTTTTGTTACGATCTTCAAAGCTAGTAACGCTATCACGAAGCAGCGCCGTTGTCTATTGAGCGCAAGGTTAGCTAATACTGCTAGGCTAACGCTAATTGTTTTTCAATCGCGGTGTAGCAATACTAAACGTGTCTTATTTGGGTCGATTATTCTATTTGGACATTATAGGAGTTTCTACATTGCTGATATTACTGTACACATGCACTTTACAATGTGTAAATAAGGGCAAATTCTAGCCTAAATGATATTTTGTGGGTTGACTTCTCATTGAATTGTAGGCCCGCCGTTTATTTGAGCACACTGACTGGGAACTGCTCAGCCTTTCTTAAGTATTTGGAAGGCAAATCGCTATTATCAACTTTTTTTTTTTTTTTTTTTTAATAAATGTAGCTAGGTAAAAGATTTCAGCCTCAAAATTTGTTTACTCAAAAATGTTGCATCTGATATTTTTGCACAAATTTGTAAAAGTTTTTTTATTGATTTGTTTTGCATTGCTAGGATGGACTATTGTTTTCGTTTCATGTGTATATATATCTGTTACAAAAAGTATTTTTTAGTTCATTCATTTTTATTGGATTTGGTCTCTTAACCACCCTCCTGGGCTGCTCACACATGAAACTTAGCATAGAGTCAACAGATAAGAAACTGGTCTAGCAAGAATTGTCTGATCACGTTGCTATTGGCCAATCCACATCCTAAGTTCATCTCGATGGGGCATTCCTTGTGGACCACCCCCTGTGACTACTAAAACCCCACCTGTCCTGCTGTTCCTCCATTCAGTAACGGGGAAGGAACAGCGTCTCATTCTGTTCAACGTTTGCTTCATTATATCTTTTTGTTTGTTTGTTTTCCCTTTAGCTCAAAATGAGTGGTTGCCGAGTATTCATTGGTCGTCTGAGCCCACACGCCAGAGAGAGGGACGTGGAGAAGTTTTTTAAAGGATATGGACGCATCAGGGAAATAAATCTGAAAAATGGGTTTGGGTTTGTGGTAAGTAAATCTAAACTACCAGCATGCAGGTTTATTTTAGCAAGGTTTCTGTTTCCCAAGTAGTGTGTACAAATCTTGTTCTCCTTCCTCTTTCAGGAGTTTGATGACTACAGAGATGCAGATGATGCTGTGTATGAGTTGAATGGGAAAGACTTATGTAATGAAAGGTAACAGTCATGTAATTCTCTTTTGCTTAAGCATACAGAACAGTTTCCATATTGTGATTTAGATCCCATTAGGGTTTAAAATGGCAGTGAATTATTACAGCTCAGCCACATTTTTAGTCTGAAGTAAACGTTTTGTTCAGTTCTAAAACCATTTATTTCTTATTTGAAAGAGGCTTGGTGTGAAAGATTTTATAAATCTTTCCAGTGAAGTTATATTGCAGTGTGTTATACATTAACAAGTCTTTGTTAATCATTTCTCACACCACGATCATTGCCTGTAACACATTTACAGTGTCTTGGCAAATACCATTTAGGTTTGCTATTTGGTCAACATGCATTTCCAAAACGTGAAGCACGTTCCAATAGAATTGCCAACACATGTTAATTATTCATTGCTAGTTGTACTCTGCTCCTCAATCTGTGCGGTGTAGATGAAGAGACTCTTGTATTTCATTGCTTTTTTTTCCCTTTTACACAAAACTCTTAACCATTTGTAGTTCCATTAAAAAAAAAAATCCCTCTTCTTTTCCAGGGTGACAGTTGAGCATGCTCGCTCCAAGAGGGGCAGAGGTGGAGGCCCAGGCATGGGGGGACGTTTTGGCAGCTATGGCTACCCCTCTCGTAGTGCCGGATCCAGGTATGCCACTTTAAAAAAAGTCAGTTTATCATGAACAAGACTTGGCTCTAGAATAACCTGAAAAATCTTATCACCCGAGGCAAAACTGAAATTTGTAGAGTAAATAAAGCTCAAGGATGTTTGTTTCAAGTGAATGTTCTCCTTTTACAGCAGATATGGGCCCCCTGTGCGCACAGACTACAGGCTGGTAGTGAAGAACCTGTCTTCACGCATTAGTTGGCAGGTAAGAGATCCATTTGAATCTATTAATTATTATCCCCTTTGTAACATGCTCCCACTATAGTAATATTTTGTAATGAACACTTTTGTCAGAAGTTGGGTCATTTTTAGTCATAAATGTTTGTTTATAGCTGATAACATACAAGGACCCCAGATTCACTTCCATCTTTCTTGTAACTGCTGCCCTGATATGGTCTCCTATTATCAGAGGCACATCTTTTTGTGGAAGTGTGTAGTGCCCTCTGCTGGTTGTTTTTTCTCAAAAGTGTCCATTTGGTGCCTTTCCTTACACGCAGTTGCTGCCGGTCTAAAGTCTTGGCTGGTCTAGCGCAGGATACGGTAGCCTTAGGAGGTTCTGGACTGGCTCGGTCCCACTCTCACCCATTTGGTCTAATTGTTGCTGCTGAAGCTGGGGGCGTGTGGACTTGGGCGCACACCCCTCGCTCTGCTTGCTCTGGTGGTCCTTACTTTGGAGGCCGGATGCTGAGTCAAGGCCGTGGCCGGTTCTCAAGGGCTTAACACTGCATTGGTCCCATTTGCTATTTGGACAAGTGGCTCTATTCTTGTGTCTCCCTGGGTTTGGAACGGTGAGTAGCCAAAAAACTCATGGATTTGAATAGGGCTGGGTGGTGTTGGGGTCAGGGTATAACCACTTGTAGAAATGATATTGAAATGTATAGCAGTGACAGTGTTAGCCATGTTAGTCTTGGACTGGGCAGTCAAATTTGTAGTCAATTGTCCATATGGTATAAACCATTTACAGTTGCGGTCAAAATAACAGTCCAATGTGATTCATCAGATTAATCACTGTTTTAGTATAAATTATATTACTACATGGCAAACAATTTACTAGTATAGATTCTTAGAAAACCAACAGACCCAGCATTCATGATATGTGCAAGTTTCTCTTGCTATGATGCCGGGCCTTTATCGCATACCAGGGATCATGGATCAGTTTTTGTATATCAAAATATTTGAAGAGGTCATCTTGCCTTATGCTGAAGATGAAATGCCCCTGAAATGGGGTTACACAAGAGGACGACTCCAAACACATCAGTAAACGAGCAAAATGGAGTGGCCATCCCCGGACCTTACTCCGATAGAAAACTTGTGGGGATCAAAAACGCTGATTCTGAGGCTAAACCAAACAAAAATTGTGGAATGTTGTCAGAGCATCTTGGGCTGGAATACCTGTTGACAGGTGGTTGACTATGCAGCAGTTCTAGGAAAAAAATGGTCATGCAACTAAACATTAGTTTAGTGTCAAGACAAATGAAGACTGCTGCTGTCTTTTTGAATGGCCCAATGTTGTTGTTTTTTTCTTTCTGTAAATTAGTTTTGATTTAGAAAATAGGGTGCAACGTTCCCAATGCCTTGAAATAAAAATTTATGAACACACTGCTGTTATTTTGACCACAACTGTATGTGACACAGTGCAGTTCAATTACAGTAAAGTACTTTTTTTGTAGTGGGCAGGATTAAACCTTTTTTGACAGAATGTTTGCCTAGTATTTTCCATAGCTTCAAACATTTAGCCATGGACAGACTAAGCAGAATATAAAAACATACAATCCAACCTTTGCCCAGTTCCATAACCAAAATGGTAAATAAAAAGAACTATTGGATATAATTTCTGTGTCTCACCAGTTTTTAGTTTTGTTTGATCCTCACAGAATTATCCCTCACATTCACAGTGTTTCGTTGTGAATGTCACTTTGTGTCACTTTTTTCTTTTCCCTCAGGTCTGAGAGGCTGTTTACAAATATGACAACTGTATTTGCTAGTTTCTTATCACTGTCACCATTGTCGCTATTATAGGACCTCAAAGACTTGATGAGAAAAGCTGGAGAGGTAACTTTTGTGGACGCTCACCGACCCATACAAAACGAAGGGTACGTGATTCCTTTGACTAAACCAGTACACACCCAGATGTTATTGAGAAAGTTTGATATGAACTGTTTCTTGTTGCGTGCAGGGTGGTGGAGTTTTCTTCCCGAAGTGATATGAAGAATGCCCTCTCCAAACTGGATGGGACAGAATTGAATGGACGCAAACTGAAGCTGTATGAAGACTCCAAAGAGTGAGTAGTTGTCAATTAATTTAGTTGGTTCAGGTAGGGATGGGCAGATATATCGGTGCCGCCGATATATCGGCAGATATTTGCCTATTTTTCAAATATCGGTCCAATTAGGAAAAAAATATCGGCAGAGGATTTTTCTATGTTAACTGCTGTTTTTCTACAGCACAGATGGGCAACTGATCTGACTGGGGCAATACTTTATTCAAATGTGCAGAAATTATAACGCTTTATAAAGAATCTCCAACACAAATGCTCTAAAAATGTCCCCAAGAAGAAGCAAGATTTTAATAGCCATCATAGTCTCAAAAGAAATTGTAACCAGCCAAAGTCGTATTGCATTATCAATTTTTCCAATGATGAATTTAGGAACTTTACTCCATGTGAGCGGGTCTTGCTATTGATTTTAAATGTTGATATTAATATCGGCAAATATCGGATATCGGCCACAGCAGCAAGGAAAATATCGGATATCGATATCGGCAGAAAATGTTCATATCGGACCATCCCTAGGTTCAGGGGTATCTATTTAATCAGGGGCCACATATTTAAGTGTGTGGCTTTGAGGGCCAGAGGCGGTGGTCAATGCAATCCACACTTTCATTTAGGCTTATTAAAGCAGTTTTGTCTCAAACTAACATGGAAGATATTGAGGTTATAAATATGTAGAATTATTAAGCTTGCAGTAAAAGTACCGTCTCTGGTGATGTGTGCCAACCAAAATTAGTCTGCCGGCCACATTTGGCCCCAGAGCCACACTTTGGACACCCCTGGTTTATGCTGGACATACACTAGAGGATTTTTAGCCAGATTTTTAGTCTGAGGAGGCGTGGCTAAATAAAAACTTTCTCTCATGGCGTGATGATGGTGGGACTCCTCATGTGTGTGTATGTGTGTCCTCATGTCTGTCCACGTGTGTGTGGTCTGTGCATCATTAGTCTCAAAAGATTTAAAATCCTCTAGTGTGTGGGTGCCTAAAGTCAGTTATTGCCTCTTTGCTGTTGCATATTGTTGAAGTGCAGACTAAGTATTTTTTTCTCTCTTTATTATAGCCGCAGCCGGTCTCGCTCCCGCAGTTACTCCCGCAGTCGCTCCCGAAGCCGCGGCCGCTCCAGGTCCCGTTCCAGGTCCCGGGACAGGAGCAGGTCCAGGAGCCGGTCCAGGAGCAGGTCTCGATCCAGTCGGACTCCAGAGAAGAAGTCCTCCGGATCCAACAAGACCGCCCTAAAGTCCCCGATGAGATCCAAATCCCGGTCCAAATCCAGGTCTAAATCCAGGTCCAAATCCAGGTCCAAATCCAGGTCCAAATCACGGTCCAAATCCAGGTCCAAATCACGGTCCAAATCCAGGTCTAAGTCTAAGTCCAAGTCTCGCTCCCGCTCTCCAGCCCCTGTTCAAAAAGCACAGTCCCGCTCAAAGTCCCGTTCCAGATCTCGCTCAAAGTCTAAATCCAAATCCAAGTCTAGATCAAAGTCTAGGTCTCGGTCCAGATCTCGCTCAGCCTCAGCAGACAGCAAACACTGATGCGTCCCTCAGACCGTATTACAAGACTGATTGTCCTTTATTTGGTTTTTGTAATCGAGGGGGGTTGCCTTTCACGTGGCGGCGTCTTTTGGATTAACTTTGATCTTAAATGTGACGCACAGCCGCTCTACTTCATTGCAACATTTTTATTTTCAAATTTTGCTTCGTCCTTCTAAAGAAATAAGCTTTTTTCCTCTTTTTATTTTGTAGAAAGTCATCAGTCTGAGATCTGCCTTGTAACCCTCCTATTCACCCCTCTGCTTTGCATTAGGGTAGAAGACTTAATATTAGACAATGCTTTTATTTTGCATTAATGTACAACTGTGATTAATTGAAAGGAACTAATAAGGTTCTCGTTTGGCATTCAGAACCCTTCAAAATAATTCATCCTCAATAGATGATTGTGAAATTGCTGTATATCCAAGTTCTACAAGCTTTGAATCAGGGCCTTGTCTGTTGAATATCTGTGAATCATTTAGTTTCAAGTCTTGTTGCTCGTCATTCCAACACACAAATGCTTTGATTTGATCCTAATTTAACCATTCGTTATTTTCTTAATGTATGCAGCAGTGTCTGGAGGAGACGCTGTTTTTCTTAAATTGTTGAATGTGAGGTGAGGTTGCTCATTCAGAAAAATAAAAACAGTAATAAAACAACATTCTTTGTCCTCATTGTGTAGAAGTTGTATTTACATTCTCCTTAGACATTCGGGATGTGTGCCATTCCCAACATTAGATATGCAGCCTACAGTTGTGCTCATAAATTTACATACCCTTATAATCTTTTGCCCATTTTTCACTGAATTATGAATGGTAATACAAATGTTTTCTCCACTTTACTCTTTTCAAATCATAATGAAACCAACTGCTCAAATGTCCCTGACCTAACGTTTACATCACCTGCAACTGCCAAGAAAATTGTTCAGGACTCTGAAAAAAATGTGTTTCAAGAAGCACAATATGTAAACTTTTGATCAGGGACATTAGGATAGTTTAGTTGAAAATCGTAAACAGGTTTTTTGACAATAAATGGGTTGAACCAACTAACCATGAGTGAAGTAAAGGCTAATGCATTCTGTCAGTATGTGAACTTTCGAGCACAACTGTATATTTATTGCAGTTCCCTGGTTGGTGCAGAAGGATATTATGCAGCAGTTTATTGTTGCTGATGGGTCTTTCTTTCATAAGGACAGTCCTGTGGTCGCCAGGATATGTGCATCACTTGTTCCTGTTTCCTGAACCATGTTGACTTGAGGCTGTCGGCGCTGCACTATCTCTGCTCTCAAAAATGTACTGAATTTACTAAATTACTTATCTAACATTTCTGAAGACCCTGCAGACTTAAACTAGACTTAAAGCTGACACTTTTACAATCTTCACTCAAAGTTGATCCTCTGCCAATACAGATCCAATAATGCCATAGGTCTCTTTCTTCTTTTATTTGGTATTGGGCTACACTATGACGTTACATTTAAATGTAAAAAAAAAAAGATGTTATGAGTTGTAAGAAATTCAAGTAGTAATTTGGCTATCGATCATACAGTAAAAGCGTCATAAAATGCAACTGCCTCGTATCACCAGACGAGGGCGATGTGTGCCTACAGTTTACATGACATTTTTATCATAAATACATTGATTATACAACTGTGATACAGCAAAGCATTTGTGGGGAAATACCCTTTTGAGCCCTACAGTAGTAAAGTACTTTTAATCAGGGAAGTTCCAGGTGTTAATTGATTGACAGTAGCTATATACTACTATAAAGTAGTAAAACAAGCTTATAAACTGTAAAAACTGTGGTTTTTGTTTTAGAAATGGTTTAGAGAAAGTTAGGCCTTTCACAACTAAAACATTCTTGCTCAGGTTTCATTACACATAAATAAAACAATCAAGTGGCTGTACGGCCTTTATTGTAGCAGTTTTACAAATTAGGCTACAGGATGTTGCTACTCTGAAGGAAACTACAGCCTATTTGAATATTTAAATAAAAGTTTTCTTTTCCACTGATAGTTATTTGAATTATCTATGAGACATCCAATGACAATCACGGCTCAGAAGACGTCAAAATGCCTATTTAAACAGTTTTAGAGGAGATCTGCTCACTCATTTTGTCCAATTGTCAGGTTTTGGGCCAGTTAAAAAAATCCTTCATCTTCACAATAGGTGTTTAATTATTGCACTGATTCAATGTTTCTCCATAAACATTTGTGGGAAATTGTAAATTCAAGGGCCATTTTCTCAAAATGCATTTTTGTTGCATTGTTGCAACCAAATTTCTATTTTTACAGACAAAATCTTCTAGTGTTGTACTTATTTACATTATTTTGAAGGTTGCTAAGATGGATTTTTCAATATCTAATTGGTTGCGTTCATGTCAGAAGGCAGGGAAACTATGGGAGAAAAAACATTTCTGAAAGAAATTTCCCCCCAAAATGTACTTGTTTTTCCTGATCATTATTTGGTACTCATTGGATTCACAAACCTCATATTATTCTTATGGTGGAAATCCGTTTGTGTAGGTTCTCAGTCATAACAGGAGTTGTCCATCGTAGACAAAAAATCTTCAGTCTTCATCTGTACTCTGTAGTACATTGAAGCTATAGAGCTCTGTGGTGGTCCTTTCTACTGCCAACATCATGCATGCATGTTTATATGTGCTGACTGAGAAGACCTCATCTGTTACATCCATGAGTCAGTGGAACACACTGCCAACAGAGATTATAACATGTACAACACTTAAGAACTGGCTTAAAAAAAAGATCAACATGTCTAATAACTTTGTGCTGAGTGAGTGAGAGTGTCTGTGGGTAATATATTTTAATGGTGCTATAGAGTAATGTTTAAACTAAGACATGGTCATGTATCGTCATGTAGAATCTGTCTAGTATAAAACTAACATCAGCCTGCCCAGGGACTACAGGTGGAAATGAGCATTTTTGCTATAACTTGGTACAATGCATATTTCCTTTGTTTCAATGTTAAATTGAAGAGTTCATTTGCAAAAACAGATATCTCCACTTTGATTTTGTCGCTAAATAGTTTTAGATTTTTATCACAATGCTCTACAGGAGATGCCCGTACAAGTAAAGTTGAATCCATTTGATCGCTAACAAGTGACTTCATTTTTCTGATTCATTAAAATAGATCTGGTCAATAAAAACACAGCTACACAAAGAGAAAATTACAAGAATATGTTGATTTTTGTCAATGGCACTTACCTGTTTTTGCAAATGAACTCTTCAATTGTACACTGTTCCTGTACAAATAAAATACCATACCTTAAACTTTGTGACAGTTTTTCTTTCATTTGAATTGGCCCAGGAATAATAGTGATGAGGAGAAATTAGCAATAAACTAGAAAGGCTAGAAATCTACGTTTTGGTAGCACACAATTTCCCTCTGCCCTCCACTTCAATTTTAAGCTCTTTGGAATGTACTATGTCACTTGAACACAACCTATTTCTAGCCAGTACATTTTCCCTCATTCATGTTAATCTACATCAAAAGTTTCCAAATGTATACCTCTAAATGTCTTAACGTGCTGCTGTGTCTCGCTTTTATATTTACTTTGGAATGATAAAATGTGACAGCGGCATATTTTGTGACGGTAACCCCCAGTGTGCTGCTGCTGCTCCCGCCCTCCGTCTGTCTCTCGCTGTGTGGCATCACCGAGCCGCCATACCGAGAGCAGCGCGTGGTCCAGGCACAACAACCAGCCCCGTGCTCACCGGAGAGAGGAGTGTGTTCGCCCCGCTGCAGCGCTGCTCCCTCTGCGGACACCTCCACCACCACTGCAGCCCGGGCATGACCTCCACTAGTCCCCGCCTTCACCTGAACCACACGCGCCACGGGATCGTTACTATTCACCTCTTCTGAAACGGATACCGAGCAGATTTCCCGAGGAGGACAGCAAGTGGACTGTCCCACCCCGCCGCCGCTGTGCCCCGGGATAGGAGCGCACCATGGCGGAGCGAAGTGGCCGGCTGAGCTTTGGCAGTGGGGCGTTGAATCGTCCCGTGCCCATGAACCTGTTCGCCACATGGGAAATCGATGGCTCTTCTCCCAACTGCATACCCAGGTAAGGAAGGAGTCTATTGTAAAGTTCTCCGCCGGCGGGTTTGCTTTGTCATTTTTAACCAGTGGAGGAGCGGTAGCTACAGTGTACAGCGGTGCACAGCGGATAGAGTCCTGTCCCAGTGCCAACGGGATGATGCCAGGCCCTGTCAGTGTGGGGCACGGGGCAGAAACAGCAGCACCGCGGGTTACTGCATTGCTTACATGTGGAAACTGATAACTGTCAGTGTAGTGAAAGGATACCTGAAGTCAAGTTGAGGGATTTATTTGAAGTGAGTTGCACATTGTGGGTTTGATTTGACTGTTAGTATTGTCTTGATGGAGCTAATGGTTCTTGAATTGTGAATGAAAGTATTACCGGTGGTGCAGCCAGCACATTACTCCCGCAGTTGAACGGAAAAGTGCAAGTGGCAGGTAGTCTTCTCATTTCACTAATATACAAACACAGGCTACAATAAAATAACCTGCCTATGTCCCTGGTTTAACCCTTGTATGTGTAATTAGGGAACACAATTTCAATCCCAAACAGAACCCTCAAAGTTCTGGACTGAGTTTCACAACAACAAATGCTCTCAAGTACTCTTCAAGTACTTAGTGCTGCTCATATTTTATTGGAGTGCCGAATCTGTCTTTTTAATGCTAAATTTTGATCCCTTTTGTTCACCCTTTACTATTTTTTTCTACACCTGAACATTATAGAGCAACCAGCCACTCTCTTGTTGTCATGTTGCCATGATTTGACATCACTTGCATTCCTCTATTGATCCATGAGCATGTAACATAGGAAGAGATAGAATTTGCTGTGCAATCACTGTACCTATGGGCCATGAGCGAGTCTCAGTTATCCTTGGAATATAGAATTCCTCCTCTTCCTGCCATGTTTAGAAAACAAAACAAAAAAAGCATTTTTCCCATCATACTAGAAACTAGAAAAAAACATTTGTAGGGCTGGGCACCTGATACCAGTATGGTATCGAAAAAATAATTGGTTCTGAAAACAGGTACCGAAAAAGCAAAAATCTGCCTAGTGGGTCTTGAGACTGCAATAAAGAAAGTGACTTAAGTGTTTCAGCTCAAATAAATGATATAAACACTAAAAGTAAGTGTTTTATTGAATAAAATGACCATTATGGTTCTACACAACAAAACTAAAAATCAAGCACGAGTATACTTTGAGATTAGTCTTCTTTAGAGCAGTTTTGACTAGATTAGACATATTTACTACTGTCATCCACATTATTTTGACATTTTTTACTGTTTCTAAGGTAATCTCGCTTGAATTAGGAAAATAAAACTGCTAAAAGGACAAGAACAATTTTCTTACCAATTAGGTCAAATGAGCCACTAAAACTTAACTCGTCAAAACAGCTCAAATTTAGATAAATAAGAAGAATTTGGGTCATTTAAACTTATCTAGATATTTATTTTTTTGTGTTGATTTCAAATTATTTAGTATAGGTATCGAAAAAAGTATCATTCAGGTATCTGTATTGTAAACCAAGTATCGTTAAAGTACTAGTATTGAAAAAAAATTAACGATACCCAGCCCATTTGTTTTATGCACTATGGATGAGTTTTGCTTTTTGTCCTGTTTTGCTCTAGTAGCCGACATCCCAGATTGAACCTATGGCAAATTTCAAGTCCTGCATCTGTCATGAGTAGTTAGGCTGCGTAGTAACTTGGTGGACAGTTCATTGAAGTAACTACCATGAGAAACTCAAATGATCTCAGAGAGTTACTGTGTGGTTAGAGCCGCGCTAATGCCGATAATCACACACTCAGCTGTCATCGGCATAACCAGCTTTAAATGGAGAGGGCTGTCCCACGGGGCAGAGGGGGAGCCACTGACCCCACTGTCCCCGGAGAGAGAAATGGGAGGATTACTATGGCACTTCTAACAGACATGGTGAGAATAAAGACATAAAAACAGTAGCCAATGTAATGAAAGAAATGACACGGTATAACCTACTGAATTATTCTCGTAACATCACTCCAACGACGTCAAATATATCCAAACAAAACAAGCACAATGTAAGGTGTAAATCTGAGGGAGGAATTTGCCTTCTGTCTGTGTAACTAATGTGTCAAGGCCTATAGTTGCCGAGAGAAGCATTCAACCTTGAAATTAAAGCCATAATCATAACATTTCATCCAGCAAATAGAATAAAATACAAGAACTCATTTAATTACGGGTGTTTTAGTTGATTAAAATGCGTAAATGAACTCTTCCTCCTCAGACCAGACTCTTTATAACTGGTAACGGGACTCCATGGAGATGCTGGGATCTGGTTTGGCTGTAGTTGGCCAAACATGCGGTGTAAATTTGTTTGATTGCAAAATGGCATTGTCTAGTTGCACATAGCTTTGGTATTGCTTGCATGTTTGTTTATTGATCTGGGTTTGGCAACATTGTGATGCACCGTGTGGCTTTAAACCTGTGTTTGCTTATCCTTTTAGCAATTGGCTAGAGTTATCCGTGTTTTGTTGAAATAAATGCATATTCAAAGTTCAAACGGTACGTACTGAAAACATGCAGCTGTTGGATAATCACTTACAACATGTAAAAAACATTTGACAGGATGTAAATGAAGAGTTTATTTGCAAAAACAGATAAGTGCCATTGACAAAAATCAACATATGATTGTAGTTTTCTCTTTTTGTAGATGAGATTTTAATGACCAGATCTATTTTAGTGCATCAGAAATATGAAGTCA
>OMNZ01027287.1:0-10851 GCA_900303255.1 Lesueurigobius sanzi | reverse complement strand
GGAGGGATATGGTGCATGTGATGAGGCGGAGGGATATGGTGCATGTGAGGAGGGGGGGGGAGATGGGGCGCATGTGATGAGGGGGAGGGATATGGTGCACATGTGATGAGGCGGAGGGATATGGTGCATGTGTGATGAGGTGGAGGGATATGGTGCACATGTGATGAGGCGGAGGGATATGGTGCACATGTGATGAGGCGGAGGGATATAGTGCACATGTGATGAGGCGGAGGGATATGGTGCACATGTGATGAGGCGGAGGGATATGGGGGTCCGAGGGAACGGGTTGCAGCAGGAAATGTCCGTGAAAAAAGGCAAGTGCTTCATTTACAAACTGAGAGTATGTATCACTGTGGCCATGTCTGTTCTACTCTCTTTAGTGAGGTCACATGATGTGAATGAGATCGGGAGAAAGTAGATTTACCCATTAACAGGAGGAGCGCACACTCCCTGTGCCTAAACATAACGCATCGTGCGTCCATCGTGGGCAGTTATTATCTGAGAGCCAGATGCAGTCATCAAAAGAGCTGCATGTGGCTCGCGAGCCATAGGTTCCTGACCCCTGAGCTAACGGTTAAGAAGGAAAAGAAACATCTATATATTGCCCAAACAAAAGAAAACAAAAAAAATCTAATACAGATTTGAAGACAAAATGAATGTGGGTAACGGCACACATTGGAGAATAATAATATTATAGAAACAAGTCACACAGTTACCTGTACTTCAAGAGGAGTTTGAGCACAACTGAACGAACCACAGGGTTTTTATCAAAGGATTCATCAAACGGGGAGAACTCTTTTGTAACGATCAGTCTCTCTCTTGGCTTTCCTGAGTAAAGTGTAACAAAATATTATAAATAAAAGAAATGCAGGCCATTGAAAGCTAAAATACATGTAATGATCAGTGTATTATACCTCCAACAATGGCTGTAGATTTTTCCTCCAGTGAGAGGAATGACAGTAAAGCATCTATGACCTCCGCACTTGGAGGCGAGTTGTCTTTGAAGCACATAGATGACACCAACACAACAAAGTAGGCATTGCAACGCTTCCTAAACTGTGCGTGTGTGTTTATGTTAGCCCTACAACACAAGTGTAACCATGAGTTTGTATAGGCCAAAGGAAAAGAAAACAGTACTTCGAACTTCCAACCGACCGTATGCCATCATCAGGGACAACAGGAAAGTCATCATTAACCTGCTGCATGCAGCCATTTAAAGGACAGTACATGTGTCCCAGGACAAGCCGCTCTCTGATGCAGGCCAAACAGTAGATGTGGCCACAAGGAAGGCACACTGGGTCTGTGGGATCTCCATTACACACTGAGCACTGGGGCAGACCATTTCTGTCAAATATCAAAGGAGTAAAAAGTTCATCAGTCATACGATGACACTTTGCAGAGTTCATGGTGTAACTAGTTCTTACCTGAAGATGCATTTAACAGCTCTGTCTTTGCAACTTTTCAATAAACCAATCACAGCTTCAAAGGATTCTTTGGTTTTCAGCTTTGTATTACTTTCCAAAATCTTGAAAAGGGTAACAAACACTGTAAAAAGCTCAACTTCATAGACATTATTTTCAATGCAAAAGAAAATGAACAAACCTTCCAGTGTCTCTCTGTGTGCTCCAAAACCACAGGGACCAGTCTGTGCTCTAGCTGCTCAATGCCCAACAACATGTGCTCCACAAATAATGAATGACAAAATATCTGATTCCAAGCAGCCCTAAGAATAATTAAATAAGATTAACTTAACTTATCATGGTAAATTTGTGAAGGTTTTGTCTACACAAATGCACACAATCACAGCTTACCGCACTCTGCTGACATTGGCCTTGCTTCTCTCCCCGTAGTGCTCAATACTGTCTTCAGAGCACACAAGTTCAATGGGAACCTGGAGTTTATGAACCAGTCTGAGCCAAGTCTGTCTTTCCTCATCTGTGTCCAGAACTGTGCGTCCCAAATGTTCCACACAAGCTAAAGCAGCATACACGTCAAGGACCTGTATATGTCAAATAAAATAAAGAAGTATATAATATATTGGTTGGTAAAAAAAGTACACAAATACGAAAGATAGATTTTCACCATTTCATGCCCATCACTGGAACTGTGATTTCTTAATAGGTCAGTGATTCGTGGCTCAATACACATCATCCTGGAGACATTCTGCAGTCGCTTCTTGAACTTGTGATAAGCAGCATGGATCCAGGTGAGAGACATCTGTCTGTCTGTGACTTCAAGCTTCATCTTCAGTTCATTCACACAGCAGGTCAGAGCACCGCTGAGGAGCTAGTAACATGTAATGAGCAAATGTTACAGAATTATAAAGAAACAGTAAGTAATAGTAACAAACCTGCATCTCTTCTTCACCGGTTACATTCATGCTCAACGAAACATAATCCTGAAGATAGCAGTGAAAGAATTCTGTTTGTGCATCCTCATCTTCTTTTTCAATGGAACGTCCCAATGGTGTTCTCCAAAAGAATTCATCAAACTGCAGTTCTGTTTGCCCTGATGATCAACATTTCAATATTTACTAGCACGTTAAAATAAGAACAGTGGACTTTTACCTTCGCGCTGAAGAGCCTGAAGCCACAGGTCGTCCAGGTAGTCTTTGATCCTCCAGCTGAAGGGCATTCTGCAGCCAATGCCTGTCTTTTGAGTGATGTAGTTTTGGACCGAAAAGGTTCTACTCTCAGAGCTAACACAAATGCAGTGGCAGTTTATACTGGAGCAATATCAAGTCAATTTTACAATAGGCAAACTATAATACTGCAACTTACCTGCAATCCTGGGTCAAGTGTGGGATTTCTAGGAAGTTTCCAAAAATATGTAACCATAGCCCTTTGAGCGATGGCCCACAGTTGTGATCCAACAGAATGTCCAGGTTTTGGTCTCGGTCAATGATTGACATGAGGTGAGCCAGTACCAGGGCGACTACAGCCTGAATACGTTTCCATAAGGTGTTCCTGTCATTTCAAAATCAATCAGTCAATCAGTCAATGTTGCATCACTCATTCAGCTTTGTTTATTGATATGTATTTTCTGACCTGAAGGTCCCTCCCTCTTGAAGAGCATTGATGTTGGAGGCTTCCCTCAAGACCCAGTTTTCTGACAACAGCGTGTGGCCAACATGTGTGACCAATATGTCATGAACATGTCTCTTTATTATTTTGGTAAATTCCTCTGAAAGAGGTAGAACAAAATAAACATACAGTACATTGTTATTGATATCTCTTCTACAGTGGTACACTTCATCAAAGGAAGACTGAGTAGATAGTTGGCATAAGAACAGAGGTACCTTTCATTTCATCATCTTCATCGAGGAGACAGAGCAGCATCTTTACTCTCTGAGTGCTGCGGAGGTCATTGTCAGGCTGATCCCGGAGCATCCCAACTGCACTCTGCACACAGATCTGCAGCAGGGTTACGGTGTCCAGGACAGAATCCTGCTGCAGAAGACACATGGGTCACTGATCCAGGTCAGATCATCTTGAGCCAAAGGTGAAACTGAACACTATTTACACTTTGGTTCTTCTCTGTGTTCTCCAGGTCAGTCTCCATATTAATGTCATTGTCTGTGTTCTCCAGGTCAGTCTCCATATCAATGTCATCATCTATCTCCATGGCTGTAAGGAGCATTTGAGATATATTGTATATGAGAAATGCTGAGAATATATTATGATTAAATACCTTCAGGTTGATCAAGATTGGTTTCAAACAGCTGGTGGAGGGTTTTGATGTCAGAAACCATTTCATTTGATTGTCTAAGGTCATCGATATGAACTGACCTCCAAGGTCCTAGACATAATCAGAGAACTTATATGAAACCGTATGGGAGCTCGAGTCATTTCAGAGATAGCAACAGTATCACAAACCTCCATGAAAGCCAAGATAAGAAGTCCCTCCGATCATTCGTTGAAGTCTTGAGATAAAGTAAACAAACACTCTGTGTCCTGTGTTCTCCAAAAGTACTTTTCTGATTTCATTTGTTGATGAGTACCTGATAAAGGAGCAAAGGAAAGACTGCATTAGTCACCCATATATAATGGACTCACATTGATAACCTACTTTGCAGATGCAATAAGATTGGAAGTGTGAGAAGCTCCATCATAATTGCATTGGAATATGAGTATCTTGATGTTTGGTTCCTTATTGCTTCCAGCTGTGAGAAAGGTTCTAAAAACCAAAGCAAATGTTAACATAGTCATTGATAGTACAGTATGTACATGTAAACTGTCCTTCTCACAAACCTGATCTTTTTAAGGAAGGCATGCTCTGTGTCGAATTGATGAATTGAGACAAGCTCAACACTTAGAGCCCTTTGCTCCAGTGGTTTTAAATCAGCTGCTGTTAGAAGTCTTGAAAATGTAGTCACCTAAAGATTGAATAATACAGTATATTTGTAAATAAAGTAAAGGTAGTAGCTTCACCAGGAGACGTTGCATTTACCTCTGTAAATAGGGTGTTGCAGGGCTGTTCCTCCCGAATGTCAGCTTGTATATAGTCAAGTAAATAGCCGTTATTCATCTCATCATTGTAGACTTTGGCGAGGTGCTCAGTTTCTCCTTTGGGAAGCTCACTGTCATCCAAACGAACCACAGAGTCTGGTGTAGCACATTTAAGGAGCACAAGTTTGGCATCCTCCAGAAGTCTCTTCTCAGGATCAGTTGTTTCTGCAGTGTTGTTTGGATTCTCCATCACTTGGAGCACCACAGAGGCACAAGTGTCAGACTGGTAGCCAATGAAAACTTCTGCTGGCGCGAACTTGTGCACCTTCTCTGTCTCTGACTCTGTTTGCTGACTACTTAAAGACACAAAGTCCTCCACCCACTTCTCCAGCTCACTAACAATTCTCTTCTGTTCAGGTTTCAGGACAGAATGGATGTCCACATAGTGTTTCTCCAATCTGTTGATGAGAGGTATAGGAAACTGTTCATAGACCACTTCTCTTTCCTCAATGACAATCAACCGGAAATCATTGTGGACCCTGCATTTGACTCTATGGGTCCCCAGTCCAAGGTCTACATACTTTTGTCCACCCAGGTAGACATAGTACTGATTCAGTGCATCATAGAGGCTTTCATAGAGGTTCTGCAAGTTTAGAAGCACAACAGTTTGCCCGGTCTCCATGCAGATCTTCACTCTGTTAATGTTGCGGCATATTTGGGTGTATTCCTGGTCTTTAAGGAAGCTCGAGCCAAAAATAATTTCTGGTTGATTGCTTTCCGCGAAGAGGATTTGTTGAAGGATTTGAAGAGCTGCATAGTTTTTGGTCAGTACCAACAAGTAACGGCACTCCTTGTCCTGTCCAATTGCCTGAATATTCTCTTCTACAAACTCTATTGCACTGATGGCCTCATAGTTGTGTGCAATTTGAAGTTTATTTTTGAAGACAGTAACTGCATCTACATCATCCTTTCCACTGAAGTTACGTACAACTGCCTTCATGATTTCATCTGCTGAGGGCTTCCTCTGCGATGTCTTGGCAGCAGCAAATATCATCTTGATGAGGCTGTAGTAGTCACGCAGCCCATAAAAACCATTACCTTGCCTTTGACAGGTCTCTAAATAGGCTTCAGCAAATGGCTGAAAGAAGTCTCTAACCTTTTCCAACACCATTTTATCTGATGAACATATTCCCTCAGCACTCTTGACAAGTTCCCTCTCATCTGGATCCCCACGGGAGACAAAAATTCCCCTGTTCATTTTTGCTGGATCCAAAGCCCAGTTGGATATCCCAATGAATCCAACTTTTTTGTGTGGCAATGGTTGGTCATCGATGCATCCTTCTTCCAGTAATGGATGGAGAGTTTTCAGAGGCATTTTTGGAGAGTCCTCGGCCAAACCAATTTCATCAAGGACCACTACTGAAATGTATCCATTCAAATCCTTCCCTTCCTGGAAACGTCCACACTGCTTGAACGTGTTGATGATGCCCTCTGGGGTCGAGTAAGGACTACACTGGAATGACACTAAGTGGATCTGTTTGAGCCTTCTGAATAGGTCAGAATGAGCAGCTAGTCCTTGCATTGCATCAGCCACCAAGGTCTTAGACAGAGATTTTGAGCTTCCAGGTTTTCCAACTAAGAAAAGTGGAATCCTCAGCTCAATGCACACAACCATCATGAAAACATTTTCTTTCAGAGCATTGTTTCGTGCAATTGTATCTTCCATGGGAACACCATTGAGAAGTAAATCATGCATGAGTGTTATTTCTTGCTCTATTTTTTCAGGAGTGTATTCTGGTGATAGGTTTCTGGAGACCACCTGTCTGTATTTGTCCTTGTTCTCAAGACAAGCATTATAGCACACCCCTGTGGCCATGACTAAAGACCACAGCACATCATCTCTGGCTGCTCTTCTTTGATTAGAGTCAGTTTTTTCCATCTCAGCAAAGAACATGTTGCAATTATTAAAAAACCAAGCAAAGGCCTGCATGCAGCGTTCCACATCTCTAAGGCTTACAAAACTGCATTCATCTTTTCTTTGGCGCATGTACTGCTGTGAGGCTGACAAAATGCTTACAATCCGCTCAATGTAAACAGATATGTTATGACTTTCAGCCACTCTTTTCACAATCTGCTGAATGTAAATCTTTTCTGTGTCATCATTCAATTGACCAAAGTCCCACACAAGTGGAACCATGCTTGGTGGCAAGGCGTGAACTCGATACACTAACTGCCGTAAAGGAATAGATCCAAGTTTTTCCTCAGTTTCTTCAGCTCGAATTCTGTATCCTAGACCAGCAGATTCTAGTCTCTTAATCATCTCCTCCGTGTGCTTGCGATAAGGATTACATGCTGCAATAATGTGCAGTCCACACTCTGGTGTTAGAGCCTGCCCTTTGACTGTTTTGTCACAAAGGACCTCCTTGATACTGCTGATGGCCTCGGTGGTGTTTGCCTCATCGAAGAACAGAACAGAATCAAAGCCATGGTCCCGTTTGTTGGTAATAGCCATACTTTCTGCTTCTTTGACTTTAGCATAAATCATGTCTGAAGTTGAACCACCGTGTACTTTGACTAATTTCATGTTCTCTTTGTCCACGCCACTTTTTTGCAACTCACAAAGAAATTTGACAAGCCTTGTTTTTCCACATCCCGTCTCTCCCATGATGATAACTGGAATGCCACACCTAAAGCGCATGTGGATTGCAAGCATCTTGAGTATGTTGTCAGTTGTCAGCTCATAAGTTTGATCTGGGTCGAGATGTTTCTTGATTCCGAGAGCATTACACAGGCACTCTATTTTCTCTCCTCTTGAGAGATGATCAAAGTTAATGTTAAAAGGCACACCCTGTGCCTGTAGACCATCATATAGCTGCTTACTCATCACACTTTCTTTGATGACTCTTCCAGAAACAGGATCGATGGCATCATACGACTTGTGGCCATTGCGCTTAAGGTGAAAGCCTATAAAGGTCATGGACACGTGGTCATCATTAAAAAAGATGTATGGATGTGGCTCTGTTTCCCATCTCTTTCGGATAAGAAAAGGATCCAGGTCTTCATTTTGCACTTCACGGTCCATATGTGATCCTCTTGGACTCTGGTCAGAAATGCAAAGAGATGGAGTGGCAAAGTCTTTAGCCATCAAAATCATGAAGTCTACAACAAATCTTTTGAACCCAATGAGAGTGTCTCCAGTTAAATCAGTATCACAGAACACTGATGTTTCGCAGTCTTGAAGCTGCAGATTGAGGAACCATGCAAAGTGTTGTAGTTCTGCCCAGGATGGGTCTTTGATGCCACAGTGCCTAAGAAGCATTTGAAGACATTCGACATGTGTGCCTTCTACAACTCCATTATATTTGAACTTACTTAGATCTGCGTTTTTATGAAACCGTGTGAGATATTGGTAAGGTCGCTGAAAAGCAGCACTTTTGAATTCTTCATCATCCATCAAAGGATCTTCATTACTAAAAGTATGAGGGTCGTCTTTTTTCCTGATCTCTAAATCCAGTACCTCTTTAGGAGGATGACAGAAAATATTTGGGAAGATATTTGTGAATGAGACATTCTGAGCCTAAAACAAACAAAGAACAACCTTTACTAACATTGACTAAATGTTCATATATGTTAATGTGAATATAACAATCTTACCTTGATGTATTTTGAGGCTTTTGATTGCTCCAAGATCTCCACCACATACAATTGCTTCTTGTTACACTTCCACACTTTTCCCTCAGAGTCCATGAGAGAGCGTAGAAATAGCAGGTTGAAAAGGAACTCATGAAGGCCTTTCTGAACCTAACACAACCATAACAAATCAGTATAAAAATCCTCTTTAATATCATTAATATCAAAAGGTAAATAATGTTACCGATGATGTGACATCAAGATGAAACACTGTGAGTGCTTCTGTATTCGCACTGTTAAGGAGAGATAGGAGGACCATGTTCTCATCTACAGTGGGCTCAGTCAGGCGGATGCAGTTCATCTCTGTTGCCTTTTCGGTTGAGAGACTTACTTTCTCATACAACCTCTTAATAAAAAGAGATTTGCCTGGACAATAAACAACAGAAAACATTGAAATTTCACTTCACTTGAATCCATTTGAAAGAGCCTATCTATAGTTTTACGTACCCACACCAGCTCTTTTGGATGAAACGATGCCAACACACAGCCTGTCTTTGAAGGCACATGCTGCACTACATTGGTCTTCAGGGACCACATATTGTCTATGCAGATATGCCTGAATGGTTGTTAGTTGGGCCTGGGGTGCCACGTGTACTTTGTACTTACTAAAAGCAGATGGAAAGAAGGTGTGCTCTCTTTCAGAGCTGCAGAAAAAGACCAGCTTGTAGTCCTTCCTGCTATTCATCTTTATGCTCTGAAAAAAGCTTTCTGCTTTAGAGCTCACATCATATGTCAGCAGATCTGGAAACAGCAGGGAGTAGATTTTGTGTCCCTTGTACCCAGGGCTGAGACAGCGTCTTAGAAAGAGCTCCACTTGTTCATATTGCGTTGTGGGGGTGCACAGGAGGACTTCATCCAGAGAGGGTAATGGCTCATGATTACTTTCCATATATGTGGAAATGCAAGAATTCAAGATTTTCTCATGAGGACAAACAACCAGGTTTGGTTTTCCACTGATCAACCCATTAGGCAATTCTCTGCAGATGTACTTTGTATGATCATCTGAAATGTCTTGCTCAACTTCTCCTTTTTTCTCTGTCTTTGTGTTTGCTAACATTTCCAACCATCTCCCAAGAGTCCTCAAGTCTAGAACTTGAGGTAGTGCTCTTTTTATATCTTTCATGTAAGTGTTCCATATACGTTCAAACTCGTGCTGGGGGTTTGCTTGTTGTATTAAGGGTGGTAGAAGATCAGATTCTTTGCTGGCATCAGAAACCTCACTTTCTAACATCGTAAATGTCTGGAATTCAATGTCATCATTTTGTTCTTGTGACTGATTGGGAAGGTCACGCTGAAGCTCCTGCCATGCTTGTGTCACATCTGTCACTGAGCAGTTTGGTTTGACAAAAGACAGCATCATCAGAGTTTGGTCATCCAGGTTTTCATTTTCCTGAGAGAGATGACTGCACAGGTAAACAGTCTGTTCAGCAGTATAGTAGTTTAGATAGTAGTGTTGAGATCTTTGCTTTGCAACAAAATCCATCCAGTATTCAAGGCATTTCTCCATTTTTCTACAAAGATTGGGAAGTTGTTCCTCAATGCTGCCCTCAATACTAACGGCACAGGTGTTTTCAAGATTAAAGTTCAGTATAATACTTGGTTCACTACTGTTGGTACAGCAACGAATTTGAGCATCCCAGTTTCTGAAGAGGGGATTACCCGCTGCATACAGAGCCAAAAATACCTCAGATAGTCGCTGAACACTGTCAAAAACCTGAAAAATAACAAATAAATAATATGAGATACCGCAAGCCATTGTACAACAATTAGAAAGAATTCTTTTTTTTAAAGGTACCTCTGTGAAATGATCCACTTCAAGCATTCCCTGATCTCCCTTTCCAGAAATCAGCATAAGTTTGTTCTGAAGTTCTTTCAGATCTTCAACAGAATAATTACGTATCTGTCGACGATTGTCATGTTCCTCTGCAATCTGGAGCTGTAGGGCCTCGTCAAGACTTGGCTGGAAAGCAATAATCATCATTGGATAATGCTGGCACATACTTATTTTATTTATTACTTAAAGGGACTCTACGGAAGTTAAAATTTAAAAAATAATATATTTTCTATCCCCTACATGCGCCAGCAATGTCCCGCGCTGTACTTTGAGCCCACACCTATCTCACTCAATTGCCGCTACAAGCCTGCACTGTCACTCTAAAGTTGCCTCCTCGGCCGAGGCAGCAGTCATTCACCAGCTTAACATGGAGACTGCAGTTACGCGGACGGCCAGAGGTGGCAGTCACGAGTATGAAAATTGACAACCTCCGTTGAGTCCCTTTAAGTTCATTGTCAAATTATTTTTATTATATAAAATGTGGGTTATAAAAGATGAGATGATGAACATGGTGAGTCCAGGCACCTCTTATGTCCTAACAGCCTACATCTCACGGTCCTGGCTGCACACCTGCAGTCAGAGATTACAAATTGGTGTATCTATTCTTTGTCTTTACATCCTTATGAAGGTGTAAGCCAACACACGTTAATGTGCTTTTCACTGTTTCCAACCATGAAATAACACATTTTGTAAATGATGAGTGTCTGGAATCTTTGTCTTTGTGACTATTGAACTATCCCTTTGTTTGCTATCCCGTATGAATGTAGTGAGAGAGTGAATGTGTGGTGGTGGTCGGAAGGGTCGATGGCGCAAATTGGCAGCCTCGCTTCTGTCAGTCTACCCCTGGGCAGCTGTGGCTACAATAGTAGCTTACCATCA
>OMNZ01027286.1:0-10477 GCA_900303255.1 Lesueurigobius sanzi | reverse complement strand
ATGGTGTGATTTAAAGCGGGCGGTCCATGCTCGGAAACCATCAAACCTGACTGAACTGGAGATGATCTGTAAAGAAGAATGGTCCAAAATACCTTCTACCAGAATCCAGACCCTAATTGGAAGCTAAAGGAAGCGTTTAGAGGCTGTTATTTCTGAAAAAGGAGGATGCACAAAATATTGAGTAATTTTTCTTTTGTGGTGCCTAAATTTATGCACATGCCTAATTTTGTTTAAATAATTCTTGCACACTTTCTGTAAATCATATAAACTTTATTTCACTTCTCAAATATCACTGTGTTTGTCTCCTATATGATATATTTAACTGGAATTTTTTATCCAAACAACCAATGATTTATAAAGGAAAATCATGAAAATTTACAGGGGTGCCCAAACTTTTTCTTTTAAATTGAAATGTACTTTTAAAAAAAAAAAAAATTTAATTTTAACTTTTAGGTACTTTATGAAGCAAATATTTCAGTAGTGTAACTTTCATTGGCATAAAATTAGACCAGTAGTATCTGTACTTTTTCTCAATGTAATCGTAATGAAATGAAGTACTTGCCCACCTCTGGACATCAGTGACTTTACAGCTCCGACTTGTTATGAAAAATGCGTCTTCAGAATCAGAATCAGAATACAATTTTTTGCCATTGTCAATGAAGGTTTCACAGACTAGGAATTTTCTTTGGTGTTCTCGTGCAACATGAAACATAATCTTGAAATAAACTATGGAAAAAGGTATAAAACAAATGATAGAACTATAAGGTATGCATAAAAATAGAATAAGATAGAAAAATCTAATAAAATAGCCCATTTCTCCTATGTCTATATAAAGAGGCTTGATCGGCTAATATTACTAACCTTAATCCAAAAAGAAAATACCAACTACTTGAATTTAATGATTTTATAACTTTTTGCTTTGTAAAGTTTCAGATATTTTTTTTATACATTATGTTCTAAATTGATTAATTGTTCATGTTTTTCTTGTTAAGTTTTATCTTACTATCTAATTATAATTATTACATGTTTGCGCAGTTATCTTGTTCTCTGATTGCACATTTCCTAACTACCAGCACCCCCCGTGTGTTCTTAAGAGCTCATAAGAACACACAGGGGGTGCAGAGAAAATGTGCCATCAAGAAGAACAAGATTTCAAACAGGTTATAATGGAATAAATGTCTCTTATGCGATATGTGATATGAGATCAATGAAGCCAGATATAAATCATGCAACATAAATAGTGTGTTTTATGGTCAGTAGTTTCCACGCTGACTAGCCTTCATCATTGTGCCTTTAAACTCTTAATATTATTTTAGGTCCCAGTGTCAAATGGGATGAGAAATTACTTATAGAACAAGAGCTTAAAATTTTTGGTCTTGGTTGTTTGCTTATGTGACATGGTTAGGCTTGGGTATCGGTTGGGTTTTATCCGATACCGGTGCCTACCCTGTATTTTTTAAATGGTACCGGTGCTTAAACGGTTCTCGAACCAGTACTTAAAAAAAACGAAACCGCACACACTTTGTCAAAAAACAATACCCTTTTATTTCCAGGGTCAAATTGAACACAATACACAAATTTGTTCTTAGGGCCTACTTAGGAACATTTTTGACATTCACAAAATTTGTTCTTAGCTGAAAGAGTTCTTCTGAAAGAACAAATCCTAAGAACAGTCAGGAGGACTCTTACACACAGAAAACGCACCAAAGTCTTTCACAGCATGAGTAATATTTTTCTAAAAATGATTTCACTTAAAAATATATATTTTTGAGATAATGAAAGTGATGAGAGGTGGTACAGAGCAGAGATAGTAGTGTAGACTTTCACAGCTGAGGGCTGAAGTTCATTAGTTGCTGCTCTGAGTCACACCTGTCGTAATCAGAGGAGAGATCAGGAGTACTGCCTCATGCTCTGGTCATGCCCATATATGGAAGACAAGGGCGTGTCTTTGTATTTACATAGTCAATATGATGTAAATGTCCTGATAATGAGGGGAGTGGTGTTCTTAGAGTCAAGTTCATGAATTTGGGGCGTCTCTCTTTAAAGGGACTCTACGGAAGTTAAAATAAAAAAATATATATATATTTTCCACCCCCTACATGCTCCAGCAATGTCCCGCGCTGTACTGTGAGCCCACACCTATCCCACTCAATTGCCGCTATAAGCCTGCACTGTCACTCTAAAGTTGCCTCCTCGGGCCGAGGCAGCAGTCATTCACCAGCTTAACATGGAGACTGCAGTTACGCGGATGGCAGTCATTCACCAGCTTAACATGGAGACTGCAGTTACGCGGACGGCCAGAGGTGGCAGTCACGAGTATGAAAATGAACAACCTCCGTTGAGTCCCTTTAAGAACAGTTATGTCATCTTAAGAACGCTCTTAAGTTTCTCCTAAGTTGTACTTAAGAACTTTTTCTTAGTAAAATATTCGTGAATGAGGCCCATTAATGGTAATTTATTACATAAAACACTTCATCATTTATTTGAGCTGAAACACAAAGTCTCTTTTTTAAGTGCAGACTTAAGCGGCGTTCAGACCAAACGCGTCAAAACGCCCTTGACGCCTGTTTTTGACGCTTGTTTATTTTGAAGTTGACGTGTGTCACTTTGGTGTCACCAGAGACAAAGCCAAAAATAGGAATTTTGTTCGCGGCATAGCTACGTCAAAAGGACATATTCAAAACCAAGAGAGACGGAGGGGCTTCTCCCAATGATAAACCTCTTCTGGGGGCAGAGCAGAGCATGCTGGAGACACGGCGGCCACAGTCACCCAGCCATTTATTTCTTTAAAATCAGGGCCGTTTTTGACAACAATGTGCTAAAATGGCGGTATGATTCATGTGAGACCATATAGACAGTATGTAAACATAGGAAATATTATGTTATGAGGAGGGAATTGCGCCGAGGCTGCCTCTCCCTTCTTCCTGCTTCTTCCTGGTTTCTCTCAGCGAGCCTCTCTGATTGGTTGCTTGAAAAGTTCAGCAATGCTCAACTTTGGCGTCAAGCTCCTGGAAATGCGAGAAAAGCTCCAAACGCGAAGCTCATGACGCGTGTTACTTGACGCACGTCACCATTCATTTTGAATACAAACTCGACGCCCACGAAGCCAATGCAGAGTGCGGTGTGAACACCCCTTTAGACCCAACAGGAAGACAAATTTGCTTCCTAAAGGAAAATATATTTTTCGGTACCTGTTTTCGACACCAATTTATTTTTCGATACCGGTAAAATCTTAATTATTTTTTCAATACCGTACTGGTATCGTTTATCGGTACCCATGCCTAGTCGTGGTTTGGCGAGTAATTAATCATCATAGCAAAAAGGGATATCTTGATACAGTAAGTTTAAATTACTGGAATAAGTATATTTGACCTTACTTGGAGAAGTTGTCAATAAAAATTCTGCCAATAGAATAAAACTTTTTAAATTGACAGAAACAACTCCTTTGCAGTAAAAGTGAAATATGATATTTTCTTATACGAAGTGCCAAAATACCTCCTCCATTGGCATTTTCTACTTGCCTGCTCAAATCAAGGACAAGATACAGTTGTGGCCAAAGGTTTACATACCCTTTTAATCTTTTGGCCATTTTTCATAGAATATGAATGATAACACAAAAATCTTTTTCCCACTCATGGTTAGTGGTTGTACGAAGCCATTTATTGCCAAAGAACTGAGTTTACTCTTTTGAAATCATAATGAAACTAATCAAATGTCCCTGATCTAACATTTACATGACCTTCAACAACTGCCAGGGAAATTGTTCAGGAGCAAAGAAAAACTCACTTCAGCTGAAATACAGGACTCTCTAAAAAAATTAAACAAACAAACAAAAGTTTGTTTCAAGATGCACAATATATAAACTTTTGATCAGGGACATTTGACTAGTTTCTAGTTGAAACTAGCCAGTTTTTTTGTTTTTTTTACAATAAATGGCTTCACGCAACCACTAACCATGAGTGAAATAAAGGTTTCATATTCTATGAAATGCATAAGTTTACTTACGTATGTAAACTTTAGGCCCCAACTGTATACTTATTAAAAGAACATTTTGTTGAGATGCAACAACATAGAATAACCTGGAATGTGTGGCTTTAAGTGAGTGAGAGGTAACTGTCCTTTGCTGTAGCTGTACTAGTAAAACAAGCCATGCGGGGGAATTAAGTTCAGGATATAGATAAAGATCAGTCCATTAAAAGTTTGTAAGTGAGCCGCACAGTTCTGCAGACAACACTTTATCAGAGGTAATGAAAAAAAAAACTTTAAATGAACTGCCGTATCAAGCAAACACTACACCTTGTAACGGTCTCAAACATCAGGCTTTTATGGTGCAATAATTCATGCAGTGGTCCATCTAATTTACCTTCACAAGCTCAACATTCACCAACAAAAACCTGTGAAAAGTTCCAAACGGCTCGGCTTAAAACAAATGGTGGCGACAAAATCATAATAGAAGAAAAGTTGTAAGGATTTGAGATGGAATAAGGTTCCTCTCTGGTTCTTATTACAGACTAATCCATAAAGTCAAAAACAAATGTTAAAAGTGCCAATGGAGTCCTTTCCAAAAGTTTGATTTAAAATGTGAAAACTTTAATTAAAATTGTCTCAAAATATTGCAGCAACCAGAAAAATCTGACACCCCTAGAAAAAACATTCTCAAGTCGTCATCTGAACTGGGTTGTTGTAGCATTGATCTCACCTCCCTGGAGAGATCAATGCGGAGAGACATCTCCGCCAAGTCTCAGAGACGTCCCCGCGAAGTCTCCCGGGTCTCCAGGTAGTTGCGGGAGACTAGTTGGAGACTTTTACTAAGTTTCCATCAGGTCTCGGAGAGGTCTCAATTCAGTTGCGGAGACTTCGTGGAGACTTATTTTGTCTGTGACCAGGGAGACGTGTCAACGAGGTCTCTGAGAAGTCTCGGAGACTTCGCTGCAACTGAATTGAGACCTCTCTGAGACCTGACTTGAAAAAGTCTCCAACTAGTCTCCTAAAAGTTAAAAAACATGTTTGAGTTTCTCGCAACTCCCTGGAGACCTGGCTAATCTCCAGGAGACTCAAGCCTGAGTGTGAACTAGTCTCAATGGGAGGTGAGATAGGCTCTTTAATCTCGGAGTCTCTGCTAGTGAGATACCACCCTTACCCAGGCCCAGACCTTTATGGGGCCCTAAGCATACTTTGACTTGGGACCCTCAGGGACTCAGGCTAAACTATAAATTATTAGGTTCTTGGTGCTTCAGGTATATTTTTTCAAACGTCTTTCATCAAATGTTGTTTGAGGAAGTTGCTGAAACAGCACATAAACAGTTTGAAAGATAATAAAAGGCAACACAGATTTAGCTAAGCCGGGCTAAATAAACAGACATTTCACTTATTTACCATAAACAGTTAAGAATTGTACTGCACTTTTCAATGCATCATTTTCGATATTACCTTAAATAAAAATCGAAGTACTCTTGGGGCCCCCCGACGGCCTTGGGGCCCTAAGTACCTGCTTCATTTGCTTATAGGTTGGGCTGGCCCTGCTCTCACCTCAAGGTTCTGACCTGCTTACACCTCTTGTGGTTATGATTGAGGACCCTCTGGAAAACGAGATGGTTGCGTCTCAAGGGGCTTATTCTCTCAAATAAATAAATAAATATCAAGAAGCTTCAGTGGTAACTAACAATCTAAGTGCAAAAGGCTGTACTTCTAAACCCACCCTGCTTAGCTGCTAGAGTCCAAAGACCTTCATTGGTCATTGGTGCACAATATGGCTACGCTATTTCCTCTGACCTGAACCTGGTAGTAGTACTGGCCCTCACATGGACCACATGCACTGAGCCGATTGCCTCCACAATAAAATCCAGCATTAGCAACTACTACTTTTTCGCCTTTAATCTGCTTCTTTACTCTGAAAATGCCATTAAAGTGGAATTACTTCTGTTTACTTACTTACTGTGTACTTTTCTGTTAGCTAAAATGGACCCTGCTAATCTTATGTATGGCTTTTTTTTAAGTCACAGGTGGTGGAAATGCAAGAATAGCTCAGACCTTTGAAATGTTTTATTCATATTTCGGGGTAAGTCAGGAAGTAGTAGTCCAGACAATCCCTTTAATCACAAACACTTCTTTACATCTGGAAGCAGACAAGAGCGTACAGAGCTGTGGATTTAACTGCATTACAAAAAGTAGGCTAGAAATAAGTCAAATCTTCTTGAAATAAATATATTTTCCCTTGATGTGAGAGATATTTTACTTTGCAAGTCAAAATATACTATGGGGAATTTTAACTGTTCTGTTTCGCCATGGCCTGTCAGTTAGCTTTCCAAAATGTTTTTTTTGTAGCCTGGCAAACAGCCTGGCTTCCTCCATGTTTTATTTATTAGTATACATGGCTGTCTGGTTTGCCAGGCTAGTGTCTTGGTGCAGAATCTTGACTCACAGCAAGAAATTCCAGGGTTTGAAACCTGAACAGGCCATTTTCATGTGAAATTTGTGTGTTCTGCCATGACTGCATAGGTTTTCACTGGGAGCCTCCTCCTTTAACTAAGCAGGATCTGATATCACCAAGTAATTAAGAGTCCAGGGCCAATGTCAAAGTTGTTTGCCCAGGACCAATGTTACAGCAGCCAATCAGGGGTCAGTTGTGCTAGATAGTTGGCTCGGGCAGGGCCGTCTGCTTTGAAAACTTGAGATGTCATGACAAAAATTAAGTTTAGGAACATGGACATCTTAAACGTTAGGGTTAGGCCTAGGGCTAGGTCTAGGTTGTATATATTCAGACAAACCAACTCATAGATCTATGAAATTACAGCAGACCGTTCCCTGTTCCTAAACCATCCTTATACCCTCCGACAAAGAAAAACTGAAAAAAAAAAAAAAAACAGTGGAACATGGACTGAGAAAGCGGTGAGGGAGCAGTGGCTTGCGTCTTCATCAGTTCTCTCTCATCGCCTGCACTTGTTGCTGTCTTTCAAGTCTATCATCTAGTGATTCTAGCAAATCAATATATTGACATAAAGAGAGTCTTTTCAGACTCATTCCCTCAGATGGTGTCCCTTTTGATTTTTCCCCTCTGTTTCGACACTTGGCACTAAAATGGAACCAATGGACCAATTGAGCTAAAGCTCTCTATAGATTTACAATGATGCAATCCTCCTGTCCCACATCATCCTTCTAATGTACGGTACGTGCTATATCTCCCACTGGAGCCTATAGAGTCCATGTTTGACCTAAATGTACAATATATTGGAGTCTTCTTTCTCTTTATTGAATATAACTAGATATCAGAAACGCTTTTTTGAGGCTGTTTTCATTGTCAAACTAATGACAAATCCTGTCTAAGGCCCCAAAACTCACACTGCCCTCCCACAAATATTAACAGGGTAAGGATTTTCTCATCTAATCTATTGCAATTTCAATTTAGACCAATAAGAATGTCTCTCAGAGTTTGGGTAGGATCTCCAACCCTATTATGTTACAAATTAAATAGTCACACTATAAACAGATGTCTTCCTCTCAATGGCAAAATCCTAATGTGGAGATATGGAGGATTATATACCGATACCACAGATTTTTCAGGTATCGGCAAGTGCCTGAACCAAAGCCTATCTGGTACCATATTGTGTTTTTTGGGGTCCGCAGACAATAAAAACCTCTTATAATCCCAGCATATACATTTGTGTTTCCTTTTTTTTTTTTGCCTTTGTTTCATCTTTAGAATGGAAACAGAACTTTTTTTTTTGCAGGTCTTGCTATTGTATTTATTTACATAATATCGGACTGGTACTCAGCGACAACTCTGAACCCAAGTTTCGGTACCGGATCAAATGGGGAATAAAGGGTATCGTAACAACACTACTACAGTACTCTGACATCACTACATTTTATGAGATGGTCATAATCGTGAAAAATGCTGATATCTGGACTTGGTTCATGGCTAATGTTGCTGTCATAACTGGGCCTTTCCACATGAAACAACAACTGGCACAAAGATCAGTATGTGTTGCCTTTGAACTAAAAGCATCTGCCTTGTGTCTCAAATTCATTTTGTTATGTGGCTATACACAATGACATACCATTTTAATTCTCTTTCTGAGGTAATTATTTAAACAAGACCATAGACTGTATATTAATAATGTAGCCTACTTCTTCCTGAAGCTCTAAGGAAGTGAAGGCTGGCACCAGAAGTTCCTCGCTCTAAAGGCTTTTCCATTCCACGTTATGGTACATCTTTAAATCATTATTGGATGCAGGCTCTTCATTCTTATCACCTTTTATCTTAATTATGGCTAATATCTTTGTAATTACTGGGCATTCAGGTGTGAACCACTAGCACAGTTCAATGGTTTCTCTTTCAGCACACAATGAACTAAAGTTAAATTATTTTCTTTAAAAGATGTTTAAAAATGGTGACAATATTCAAAAATATGTATGTGATTTTGGTCAGATGAAAAGACTTTCAGCCAAAAATATTTCTGTGGCAGTTTTGTGGATCAAAACACCACAAAATAATGATCAGGTGCAACATTTGTGGATTTTCTCTTTTGAGATTTCCTTTAAAAACTGTATGGGCCACTGTCCTCCAACTGAAATTATGACATCATCGAATCCTAGAACATGAACACACACAATTATTATGCTAACGTATGTATCTTCTCCATCCAGGCTTGGAACTCTTTGCCGTGACTCGCTCCTGAGTTTTCTCCATCGGTGGACGACCCGTGGGACCTTGACACCGTGCCTGCCCCCTGTGTGCCCCTGCTCTGCGTGGGAGACATGAGGAGCCCTGTGTGGAGCCTGGTGGTGCTGATGCTGGGATGCTTGTCCAGCCCGGTGAAGGCGGACTGCCAGGGGGAGTGCGTGGCCTGCGGGGTCCTCCTCCAGCAGCAGCAGATGGAGCAGGCCTTCAACAGCATGGTGAGTACACACAGCGAGGGCCGCGGGCAGAGCAGATAAGAGCGGGGCTAATACGTCCTGTCAACAGCACACCGCGCCGACCGGCCATTACAAACAGGACCAGACGAGATCAGGCAGCGATTACAGAAGCCATTTCATTTTCACACCGCTGCTGTCTGCTCCTCCTGTGTGGGTTGAGGATGTTTTTCTTTTTCTTTTCCTTTTTTTTACACAAATATAGGCTTAGACAAAACTTCTGAACGAAAAGCAAAGCATCCAAAGGTGAGAGAAGGTAAACATTGTGCAATAAGTGTCAGATAGTGGCAATGTCAAAGAAGTATTCGAATAATAGATTGTTGGGGTTTCGCCGATGCTCAAAAATCCTTATTAAACCCTGTAGCCAACCGAACATTTCGTGTTTTCAAATAAAAAATGTGGTCAAAACTTATTCTTAACTTTCTTACTGCATTCCAAACACCCAGATTCTTTGCAGGGATGACTTTACAAGCAATTTTCACAGCTTTCAAGAACCATAATGCCCTAAATTATTAGCTTTGATCAGGGAGACCGAGAACACAATATAAAATAGTTTTTACTCTACTATGTGTAGAAAAATAAATCGTTGCACCCCTGATAATATTATGTAGTACAGTATATAAGATACAGTGTACTTACAGTATATGACAAATATAACACATGTAAGACATGGCACACACAGGGACAGAATGCGCTGACGTATCACAATGCAATACAGATGACACTGTGTTACATCAGTCCCTGAAGTGCTTTACTTAAAAGTGCACTATGTATCTTTTTATGTGACAAACAAAAACTTCATACAGTCTTAGTGCGTATATGACCTTTTAGTGACGCAGCGGCTGTACGGGTGCAGCATGGCGCCTTTACTTTACATCGCAGTGGCCTCTATATCACTCCAGGATCAGTGGTTTCATCAAATGTTTCTGGAACGAACCTGTAAAAACAATCGAGCGTCATACAGTAGAGGCTGGGAAACGTACTCCAGATATCGCACATACACTCGCCACACAAACTTCCCCCTCACAATCACAATCAAACATACATATACACATATATACAGTGAGGCCAATAAGTATTTGATCCCCCTGTGATTTTGCAAGTTCTCCCACTTAGAAATCATGGAGGGGTCTAACATTTTCATCGTTGGTGCAATTCCCCTGTGAGAGACGGAATCTAAAAAAAAAATCATATTGTATGATTTATTGACAATATTTTTGTATATTACTGTGTCAAAAAAGTATTTGATCCCTTGCTTAGCAGCCACATTTCTGACCCTCAAAGACCTGTTATTCTGCTTTTAAATAGTCCAACTACACTCTGCTCATGATTCTAATTTAGTAGCACCTGTTTGAGGTTCTTTCATAAAGACACCTGTGCACCCCACAATCAGTCAAAAGTCTAACTACCAACATGGGCAAGACCAAAGAAGAGACAAAATTGTAGACCTTCATAAAGATGGAAAGGGCTAATTGCCAAGCAGCCTGGTGTAAAAAGGACAACTGTTGGAGCAATTGTCAGAAAATAGAAGAGGCGAATGATGACTGTCAATGTCCCTGGGACT
>OMNZ01027284.1:30878-44687 GCA_900303255.1 Lesueurigobius sanzi | reverse complement strand
AATTTAAGAAAATTTTTTAAATTATTATTTTTTGGGTGCATTCACAACCCCCTCTTTATCCGAATCCAGGCCCCTTTGCTCTGATAGTATGTTTTTTATTGTGGTGATGTGAATGTGCTCTAGGACTCTGATCCTTGGCCAAAGAAGTGGGTCTCGGTCTGGTTTAAATGGACTCTGACTCGAATTATAAACGCTGGACACTTGGGTATTAGACCAGGGGTGTCAAACTCATTTGGGTCGTGGGCCGAAATTCCCCTATGATGGCAGGTCGCGGGCCGCATATATTGTAAAGAGGAAAATACTATTGACAAACCATTTTTCTATATATTAGTAATACTAATTAGCACTGTGATAATTCAGACCATTTGATTGGTATTTTTAAATTGGTCAAAGCCCTACAGGATGGTAGCCTGATAAATAATAATAATGGCTTACACTTATATTACAAGCCTGTACCACCAGGGGGCTGTAAAACACTAAAAACAAAACTTTTACCAGTGACAGAACCCCTTCTGTTTTTGTAGCTTATATAATAGTGCAGTGTCAGTGCCCTCTCCTGGACAGGTGTGGAACCGTTTTTAAATGTTGGCTGCCCCCTAGTGGCTGGAGTGAGCATTATGGTTATTTATTTACATCCATAACTCCTGGGAGAGGAATGGGCTAGAGACTTGCTTTTTCTTTTGACATGTTCAGAAATGTGTGCTCTATAAGTTAAGGGCCAGGTGAAATCATCTCGCGGGCCGAGATGGAGAAAAAAAAAAATATAGATATTTTTTTCGTCCGATAACCGATACCGCCCGTGACCCCCATATCGGCCGATAATAACGGCCGGCCGATATATCGGTCGGGCCCTAGTAAGCAGCCTGGGCTTTCTTTAGCTTTTAGCTTGATGTGTGTCCTTGTTATAATGGTACTTGGTGAGTGTTGAAATGAATGGAATGTCCAGACTTACAGGCAACTTTTTAGATGTGTATATTTGGTCCAGTATGATTAGGCAGGTTCCACATAATCCACTATTCCACAAAAGAACACAGTCAAAAAACTGTTTGGCCTAAACCCAGGCCAGCTTCCACAAACTTTGACACCAGAGCTTTCCCTGATGGCTGTAAAAAGCCTGCGCCAGTCACCTGGCCTCACCCACACACATACATTGGCCAACTGAAAACAATAATAACAGAAAGGCATCAAATAAATAATGATAAGATAAATTAGGGATTTGATGCATATGATTTAATTTTAGCGATAACAAAAAATGGCCTTTACAGTTATGTTGCGCCATCTCGGTTTTGGTGATCCAAGAGGAGCCTAGAGTAGAGCTGCTGCTTGTGTTTTTGAATGCCTTGTGGAACTTTTCTGACACCTGGCTCCTAGGGGCATAGCCCATCAAGAGGAAGCCTGTCCAAAAACTACTACTGTACATGCAGGAGGGACTTCTTCCTTGCAATCTGTACTGTGGTCAGTAGTTAGCGCTAAAGTCTTAATAGGAAGATAAAGGAGCCCGGATGAGGGCAGGACTGTTGAGCTCCATGTAAACCATAGAAGTAAAAAGGAGAAATGGCTAACGTATGTGGACAGTTAGCAAGACGGCAGCTACGGTGTACTTTTCAGAATTCGTTAGCCTGTATTCTTCCTAAAGCCGCTAGCATTAGAAATCCAACATTGTGATTTATGGACAATGTTTCTAGCAGTTGTCAACCCATCCACCACATTTGTGTGATGTCAAAGCCTAGTTAGAAATCATTAATGAGTGCACAGTCCATTTTAGGTTTGACTTTAGGCAAGAATAGCATGTAAAAGTGGCATTTGAGCTTTTGAGGGGTTCGGATACACAACCAATGGCACTCCTTTTACAATATGTTAATGATAGAGAGCTCACAGAAATGATAAACAGTAAATGTCATGACAGACATGCCATACCTTGCCCCAGGCTTGGATAGAAAACATGATTTCAATAATGTAAACAACAGCAACGACTAGCCTACTAGTTCACAATTGATAAATAGTGCATAAGGATTTTTTTTTTTTCACACAAATGTCAGCTTTTTACATGAAAGAAATGACATTCCATTACTGTAAAAAACAGGTATATGGACACTTCTGTAGAATGTCTTGTAGTACTTTATTCAAACAATTTAATGTATTAAAGTACACATAAAATACAAGAACTCAGTCAGCATTTTTGCAGTAAGTCTATCCCTCCTGATTTGGCCTTTCCACTTTTCCCATCACCAAGCTCCCCTCAATCCATCACAGTGTCCTTTTATCTAATCGGCCATAACAGCAAAAGCACAAGCACAAGCAGATTCCATTTGTACAGCAGCGCGTCACGGCACATGGATTTGTTCACATAAAGAACTGGTGCGAATGTGAACTGCGGCACCCATGGGAGACGGCATCATCGCGCTCGCCAGACTGTCCTTATTAGCTTGTTTGCATTCACAGCCAATCCCGCGGGGCACCCAAAAGCGAGATGCCGTCAGACGGACTGGCAGTGGTAGCGCATGCGGCCTGATCAGCAGATGTAAAGTGTTAGTGGAGAAGGCAGCGCTGGCACCGCGCTCGCTGCTGCTGCCTGTCTGTTTTCCCACATGTCCTGCTAATGCTACACATGCTCCTATCAGGACAAGGAAATCCTGCTAGATATGAAAAGACAGGCAAATCAACGCTGGCGTATTTATTTTCTTTTGGGTCTGTAGAGAGGAGGTACTGAAAGCGAATAAAGCTGTCAAAGTATACAGTATCTGGTTAGATACTTTTGAAACTGTACATGACAAGGATTCTGGTTTTGGAGAGTGTTTCATTAATGAATTTTAGGGCCGTATATTTTAACCTTAATACTCTTCTAAATCAAGTCACTCTCTTCTAAGTGGGAGAGTCAGCTAAGTGTCTATGGGATGATTGGAGGGTCTGTTGTCTCCCTCTGCTGGCTATGGCCGGCATACCACACTTGCAACTTTCCTTTCCACTGACCCGGAGACATCTCGTGGCTCTGTTGTCATTCTCGCAGTAACGACTTGCTTCATGGAAATCCAATACAAAAGTCTGCATAGGGTTCCATATTACAGTTATTTCGGGAGTCACCTTTAGCCACTAGGGGTGGTATCGCAGCAATGTCAGCATCACGCCATGAGGACCAAAGAGAAGTGCTATCCTCGTCCATTGGATCAGGAAAAGACATAGGAAACAAACTAACATCTTATATTGCACAGACTCTTAGTCATTCAAGAATTATCCATCGTAGTAGATATTTGCAACAATTTACTACGTTCCAACAGACTCTCATGCCATACTCTCTATACGGCTGTACAATACCTCGCCACTCTGTAATAGATAACTGTCATTCATGCCAATGTTCCACTGATACATACTTGTAAATGTGTCCATATTCCCACGTTTGTAAGGTTCCTTTTTGCTATTTCTACAAATTATTCAATTCTTTCAGTTTTATCCTTATTATTACTGGTATTGCTGTTACCGGTAATTGTTTTCGTAAGCTCTTGTTGTGAGCTTCGGTGACAACGCAATTTCCCTTGTGGATCAATAAAGTCTGTCTAAGTCTAGTTCTCTAAAGTACCACACGTATATAATCTCCAACACATGCCTTTTCAACAATGATGAGGATTTTAGAATTTACTACGGTTAAAATAGTAATCAAAAGTAGATGAATTGAAGAACGTACAATGGACAACACAGGGGCAACTGACAGGGGCAACTTGCTTCTGTTCGTATGCTTCGTATGGGGAGAGGGGTGTTTTTTTTCCGCAGTGTAGTTTTTTTTTTTGCCTTATCCTTTCCATATCATAAAATTATTGTTAAAACGTGAATAAACTGGAAAGCCAAGGAGGAATTAGTCAATGTTCATTCATTTTAACCTTAAACACAACCCTGCCCAGATAAAATGGTAATTGGTTTACTTCTAACACCAGAACACACTGAAAGCACATCCAAAAGTAAAACATTGGGTCAAAACGTCAACTACATGCTACTGTGAGAAAATAAAGCTTTTTAAAATGTGTTATTTATGACTGGCCTGTTTGCATAAGGTGTGACCTGTGCTCTGACCTTGGTGTGGAGCTGTGCGCAGATGTCCCGCTGCTGCTGTCTGTCTCTGTGGATGTCTAGCGCCTCCTGGTGGGCCTGTGTGGCGTCCTGCAGGGTGACCACGGCCCGGGCCAGCAGCTCCTCGCGGTCCCTGTGCCACTGCTGGGTCACTGCCCTCAGCTGGCTCTGAGTGAAGTGCTGCCAGCTCCACTTACGTTCGTGGTCCATCTGTGGCGAACGGGTCAGACAGAGCATTAGCACATGTGCAGTGAGGTGTTTTAGAGACACGAGAGAAGATTGAATTAAGTCAGGGGAAAGTAGGACAGAGAACTACACAGAGAACGCAAACATACATAGAATATGAATTTTAGAATATATTAAAAAAAGACTTTGAACCTTGAACCAGTAGAATCCCATCACACAAGCTCTGTGCAGTGTGTGAGTTGTGAGCAAATCAATATCTTTGTCTGCACAAATTCACAAGCAAATTTTAGATCAGGGAATAGGGGTGTACTTAAAAATACTTTTGTACATGTTTTGTTACCAGTGGTGAAAAGTAACAAAGTACGACAAAAAGTACATATTGAAGTACTTTTATTTTACTTTGGTAAAAGAATGATGAATAGGAACTACTTTTGACTTTTACTTCGCAACATCTGTACTTTCTTCTCCATAACATTTTTGCATTGTATTAAAAGTAAAAGGATTTTGAATAGTGGTTTAAATACATTTATTTTCATAGTGACCTCTTTATGACCAACAGCCGAAGAATCTGCAGTAAAGTCGTTCTTATCAGAAACATCACTTTAATACAGTGTTTCTCAACTTGTATAGCATCAGGGCCCACCATAACCCATGTAAGAATTTAATTTGTTATATTAATAAATAATGTATTGTCTCACAAATTATTATTGAATAAGCATTAGACAACCCCGTAAAGTTCAAATCATGGACAAAAGACCCAATTTTAACATTTAAACAGCAGATAACTTGCTCGTGACCCACTGAAAATGGGGTCCTGAACCACCAGTTGAGAATCACTGGTCTAAGAAACACCAACAGATCATTCAGTCACTGGTTATTCATAATTTAGTAATGGCACCTGGTTTTATGTATTTTTTTTTTTTTTTTTTTTATGTACTGCCCAGGGAGGACGATCTGATATCACCAAGTAATTAAGAGTCCAGGACCAATGTCAAAGGTTACAGCCAGCCAATCAGGGGTCGGTTTTGCTAGATAAGGGGAGGGACAGTCTGCTTTGAAAACTTGACATGTTGTGACAAAAATTAAGTTTACGAACAGGGAACGGTCTGCTGTAATTTTGGATAGCTCTATGAGTTGGTTTGTCTGAAAATATGTCTAAACCTAGCCCTAAACCTAGCCCTAACCCGAACCTTAAAGATTTCCCTGTACCTATACTAAATTTTTGTCCCGAGCCGACTATCTAGCACAACTGACCCCTGATTGGCTGGCTGTAACATTGGTCCTGGGCAAAGAACATGACATTGGCCCTGGACTCTTTATTACTGGGTGATATCACTGGGAGCATCTGCCCGAACGTTACGGGTGGAAATTAGCATTCTTTTGCTATAACCTGGCACATGGCATCTCTTCTTGTCATATATTAATGTCATTTGTGCATTGCCCCTGATCAAATAAATAAATAAACTAAACTGATATAAAAGCACAATTCTTCATGGAAAAAAAATTTCACTCATTTGAAAGTGGACACTTTATATACTATCACTTCCGTGGAATATTATCTGATACTTTCACTTTTTACTTAAAGGTGCATTGCAGAACAACTTGATATTAGCATGGAAACTTTACTTTCCATCACAGCGGCCTGACGCTCCAGGATTAAATGTATTTTAGGTTTTCACTTTGTTGCCATGAAGATGGTTCCATCAGCAGGGAAAACCTACCAGAAACCCTACAAAAATAATCCTAGGTTGCTGCATAAAGGCTGCTGGAAGAAAGTCAAGATGGCACTAAAGCTGCCCACGCACTAGAGGATTTTTAGCCCGATTTTTAGTCTTTCTGAGTCTGAGGAGGCGTGGCTCAATAAAAGCTTTCTCTCATGGCATGATCTGTGGTGGGACTCCTCGTGTGTGTGTGTGTGTGTGTGTGTGTGTATGTGTGTCCTCATGTCTGTCCTTAAGTGTGTGTGGTCTGTCCACAGATCCTGTAGTGTGTGGGCAGCTTAACACCCACGTGGGTCATTAAAAGGTCAAAAACGCATTAATATCAGGGTTTCTTTTTTTTGCATAAAAAGTTCCAAGAGTAAATTTGATGCTCCTGTATCTGTACTTCTACTTAGCCTAATTAAAAAATAAAAAATAAAAAAAAATCGAGCACTTCTTCCATCACTAGTTCTTACAGAATGATAGTCAATCTTGTATGTCTCTACACTTTTGTTCCTGAGTTGAGTCGAATTACATGTCGGTTGGGACACAACAACAGTCTTCACTCTGGAGAGACTTAAACTGACTACCCTGTGGTTCATGGGCAACGCTTAGCAACACTGTGCCGCTGCCACATCTCTAGTTGACATCAAATGTCACAAACCAGCAGCATGTTACAATGTGCCTATTGTTGGCAGCACATCTCCACCTGTTCCGCTGTTCCCTTTCTTCTCTTGTCTGTGAAATGTCCTGTTCCGTTCTGTGCGCGAGAGGGCTCCGTAGCTATTCATCATTGTGTCAGCGCGCTCACGGGGGCTGCATCACTTGGCCGCTCCGCTGGAACAGAGGGAGCGATATTCATCTACGGGCTAATAGCGGCTAACTGACGGAGGGAAGGCATTAGACGCATGACTGCTTTTATTGAAAATGAGTGAGCTGACGGAGCGAGCGCCGGGACCAGTCAAGCGAGGCCTATTTATTAATGCACAAGTTGAGAACATGAACAGAGACACACCCTTCTCACCCTCCCATACTATCCTTGCAGCTCCCGGTGACGTGGGGTGACTTGCAATGCTCTGCGTGTCTGTACATAGGTTTGTCTGACCCCCAAGGCAATGTTCTTTATCATAGTGTAGGCTGGGAGTGATGGATGATGAGTAGGCTACTGCAAGAATATAAAGGAGATTGGACAGATCCCATAGATTTAGATAGATTGTTAGATAGAATTCAAACACAAATTTAACTTTTCAACTCTGAATGTTATGTGATTATTATTTAGATGATGAACCTGTGAATGGGCAGATGCATAAATTATTAAAATTACATTCAAAAATGACATCAGATGTAGAATAGATTGCTTGCATATGCACAAAAAAATGCATTAAAACGGAATTGTAATCGTTTGCTATCTGGGTGATAAGCCCATCACAAAGCCTCTTCAGTGTTCTACCTTTAGAGAGGAGACTGCAGAGTCTATAGCAGCATTTCCATAAGATCAGATCAGGACGGAGCGGATCATTTGCTGTTGTTTCGACAGCTAAAAACAAACTGAACCACTCCCAAAGGGGGGTTTGAGCCGCTCCCAACTCAGACCACTTCAGGACTGGGGTCTGGAGCGGTTTGCTTGTTGGAGCGGTTTGGGAGGGGTTCAGGGGGGAAGCTCTCATACGCACAGACATGTAGGATTTAGGTGAGGGAAAGTGCACTTGACCAAATACTACATTTGGTCAAGTCAGTTTTGCTAAATATGTAGCAAAACAAAGCTAGCTTGATAGCAATTTTGAAAGGTATTTAGTAAGCATCTAAAAGCATAATGGGTTGTTAAAACTTGCAGTGGAAGAGGTGTGATTGAAAGTAAAAAAAAGTTGTAAAATAGCTAAAAGTATTTCTTCCTCTGCATTATTCAGTATGAACATAGCTCCACTGCGCCCTCTGGAGCCCACTCCCAACAGGGCCCAGAGCGCTTGTCTTAACTACTACCATAAATGTTGACTAGAAAGACTGGTTGGGGATGTTTTAACCAAACCGAACCGCTCTCACATGGCCTGAGCCATTCCAGCCTTATGGATATAGGGCTTATGGGCCAGGTCCAGCTGACTGAAGGACTGCGCCATTCACAAGGCTGTGAGGAAGCTGAACTCTCTCCCTTCCCTGCCATCCCCTCCCCAGTCCCTCAAGAACACACAACTCTGCTTTTTTGTGTGCTTTCATTTGGCATTAGCAATTCCTCCCCAGTCTGTTCAAAAGTTAGCATACTCCCTGGCTAACACCCTCTGTCATGTACTGAGCCGGTGTGTGTGTGTGTGTGTGTGTGTGTTGTGTGTGAATTAGCCTGCAGCCCCCGGTGTCTGCAGTGCACCTTTATAATGACACAGCCTTTAGTTCAGCCACTGCAGCCACAGCCCCCCTGCCGAGAGCTGTCTCCTCGAAGAACACACCGCCTGCCTCTGCCGCAAGAGTAGGGAAAAAAAAGCCTAGATACCACCAGGAGAGATCATGCTGGCGTTGGGATTCAAACAACGCTGGTACTTTGTAGGTTTTACATTTTTATGAGCAGAGATGAAAGACAGCAAAGTACCCTGACCAGTAGAGGGAGGTGTAGGCTCAGAACATCTAACGCTGCAATTTCACTCCAAAGTCTATCCACCCAAAGCAAGGTGACTGTCAGGAGTTCCCACCTTTCTCCATGTCCCTGAACAGCATGCCATTAACAAAGCTAGGGATAAGCAGAAAAGTTTATGGATAGCTTTGGCAGGATACAAAGTAATCAGATTAGTAACAGGCAGTGTTCATTTCGTGGAGTAAAATATTTCACCTTAGAGCATCATGAAGGCCACTGTGATGGAAAGCAAAGGCACTTTTTTTGTTTTCGTCTTGTGTCTGTAATGTTTTTTTGTTTTGTTTTATGTAGTAATATTATATTGTGTGTGCTTATTGATCATTGCATTTATGCATTGGTCCTTTTATTTGAGTGTTGATGTCTGTGACTGTGTGTAGCTATACTATAACTATGATACACTTATACTACATTTCTATGTTGTGTTCCAGTGCACAAGCCTAAACTGTGGTAATAACTCACCTCTGCTTTCAAGCTACAAAATGCCACCGGTTTATCTCGTAATGTTTTTTGGAACCTAACAAAGGAAATAAAACAAAAATGATGCTGGAATGAATAGAAATAAAGTTGTGCTGAATGGCAAGAGAGTAAACCAACAGCCTTGAACAGAGGACAAACCACCGGGACAGAGGCAGCGGTCTGGAAATCCACAACTATAGAGATTGTATTGATTCATTTGTCAGAAAGAACAATGGGAATTATCCTTCACACAACAAATATCTGTCCAACTCCGATGACAGAAATGACAGGGCAATGTTTTTCCACTTGTTGGGGTAAACAATGCCGTCTCTTAACACTTATCTATGAATGTCAATGTGATATTTTTGTCCTCAGGGATGTGTTACGGTGATACATATGACCTATTTGTGTATCTTCAGGATTATAGCGGTCTAACAGTAGTAGTAGCGAGTAGTCTTCGTCTGTCACTACACCAGGGTTCTTAAACGTTTTAGTACAACCTCATAAATATTTGACCTTCCTAAATATTCCTAGCTCTACATCAGGTACAAAAAAGGCCTAAAATAGATCTAGGTTGGACTAAATTATGTTATAACTGGGTGAAAATCATGTCCAAACCAGGAAAACACCTAACGCAAAGAGTACCTTAAGAGTTTTCCTTTTGATCAGACCACTTGAGGTTTCGCATAATATCTGGCAGTTTCGACTTCTCACTTCCTGGAGTCTTGGTCACGTGATGCTGCAGATGTATTCTCAGCTGATTTATACAGTTTTTGGCACCGTTTTCACGTCAGTGGAGGTAGGACCTAGGACGACAGCGCCATCTGCACTCTGACTTCTTCAGTACAGCATCCCAGGTGTATGAAAGCAATCAAGCCTCCCCGTCCCGGTTTTCTGTCCCTGGAGCATGTTTCCGAATTTCAATAGGCTCCTTTGTCCAGTGTTGAGATTTTTTGTTTTCTGTACCGATGTTTTTGGCTCCATCCCAGTCCATAATGCGTTTTTTTCTTTTTGCAATGAGAAATAATGGATTTGAGGTGTTCTTGTTCGGCCTTTTGTTTGGACGCCCTTGCGGTTTCTTTCTCACATTCTGTTGGGGCCTTTGTGCTTTCACCAACAACTGTGTAAATCATCACATGACCAAGTCTGAGGAAGACTGCAGGAAGTCAGCAGTCAAAACTGTCAGGTACAGTATGTGCTGAAAAAACCTAAATGGTCTGATCAAATAAAATATTTAAACAGTTTATCACTAGAAGACCAAATTACCTTTTTGGGGCCAATCTGTATTCAAAATGAGTAAAGACTAAAATTAAGTGTCTTTCAGTGTCTAGAAAAGCGCTATACAAATAAAATGTATTATTTATTATTATAAAATAGCAGATGACCCTGCATACCACCTGAAGAAGCCCAAGTACGACAGTTTGAGGGGTTCTCAAATCTTTAGGCTGCGACACCCAAGATTACAATGTAAGTGATTTGGGACCCCACAGGTTTAATAATATGGATTTACATAGTTTACTTTAACCTTTATTCATAAATTGATTTTGCAGATGAGAGTTCTGTTTAAGATTGTGTCTACGCAATATAGTGTTTGTGAAGCACTGATCTGTCATTTTAAATTACTGTTTACCCAAATATGAAGGCTAAGGGGTATAAAGTACTTCAAAAACCTGAATAAAGCATGATACGGACCTTTAATGTCAATTTTCGTGGACCGTCTTGCCTGTGGACAGGGGAGAAATCTAATATAGTGACAACAAAATGAGAGCAAAAGCTAATTTCAAATGGGAATGAGTATTCAAACACATCATTATTAGGATTTGGCCAACTATCTGCTCTTCATTATCTCCCCTACACTCGCCGGTTTAATTAAGACTAATAGCAGAATTAATTGCTGTCTGCGCTTTAGTGGGCCAGTTTTAAAAATAAAAGATGGGTAAATCGACCTGCCTTCTCGTTCGGCCCTAAAGGCTAGAGAGGAAAACGAGGAGGAGGGAATAATGTTACACAGCATTGGTTGGTGGTCATCAGGTTGTCATGGTGATGCGAGTGGTCCATGCTGGGTGACATGGCACAAATCCTACGGCGTGCTGAGTGGATCATTGTACCGGCTTATCGGTGTGGTCGCTCCGTTCAAGGTGCTAAGCTACATCGATCGGGAGGAGCAGCAGACAGACAGGCCATGGCTGCACTGTTTTTAGAACGATGGGAGAGCGAATGTATCGAGGAGGCACCGGCGTGAACTCACTCACACGTGTGGTGAAGCAGGAAACAAGAAACAACCTCGGTAACACTGGGTAGAAAATAGGACGTTGAGTCATAATGAGATACTTAAGACACCTACTGATGAAAAAAATAAAGTATTATACTGTACCTTTAAAGAACTACTAACCCCCAAACAACTTTTTTTTGCTGATAAACTGTTGGGTATTATTTACAAATTTTAGTTCAAGCTCCTTAAAATCCAACTCTAGTGCCTAAAATCGTCTGTGTGGAGCCCTCTTCAGGTTAAACACTGGCTACTACATTTGAATTTCCTGATTGGCTGATAACTGTGGCCCCTCCCACACACACCTCAGGGTCAGAGAAGCAGCACAGTCACAGCCCAGATACGCCAAAGACTACAAGCACTCCCCTTTCTTAGCAATTTTCTAATTTTGGGTGTGGGTGGAGTAAGGCCCTGGCACGCCCCATCAGCCCCACTTTAAGTCAGTTATATGATGACTATTTTATTATTTTTTGTTGTACTTTGTTGTATTTCTACTACATTTGTCAACTGGTTAAACACATGTATTTTCACACTGCAAATAGTGAATGTAAAAGCTACAGTGAACTTGTTCTGATCAAAAACATCCCAATTTTAAAGTTTACAAAAATTCAATCTCTGTTGTTTGACTTGGTTTAGACCTCGTTTGATAACATATTAGTGCAATTATTCAGTAAATGTATATTCCTTGCATGACACCAGAGGTACTGTAGTGCCTGATATTGCAATACCACCTCAAGATTTCTCAATTATTCAAAAGACTCACAGTACAGCTGCAACTACAGCTTTTGAAACTTCTTGATTTGACCTGGTCAAAAATCTCCACAGAGCAAAACTTTGCACAAAATCGAATATTGGGTCCAAACCACTGACCAGCTCTTGTCTTGTTCTGCCCGGAAACACTCTCTGCAGCATGTCCATACGCAGGATCCTGGTGTTGTTGTCGTCTTGCTTATACTGTGAGACAATGAAAGTGAACTGCTTGTGGTCATCTTCCTCCCAATCACAGGATCTGTAAAACAACAGCAATGCAAATGAATGTAAAGAGGCAAGAATTATTTAGCATTTAGGTGTGTACTTTCATCATGTTGTCTCACAGTAAACAGATACACCATACACAAACAAAACATGCTATATTAAAGTGGAGGTACAGAAGCCCCTTATGATGAGAGACTATCAAGGCCGGTTACATCGCCCAGAGGTGGGGAAACTTAGTGGGACTGGTGCAATGTGATCCAGGCAGCTTGGACTGCTGCCCCTGCGACCCGGCAACGGATAAGCGGAAGAAGATGGATGGATATTAAAGTGAGAGGTTCTCAACTGGTTTGACATCAGGACCCACGACAAGCCGCGAATCAAATGAAATAACCGGTAAAATACTGTTCAGTTTGAAGTTGTTTAATAGTCTAAAATAGGGTTTCCTCCAGAGATTATAGGTCAAAGGTAATCAAACTAATTGCTCACAAGCAGACTATGCAATACTGTGTGATTATAGAAACACATGAACATAGAAGGACTTTCTCTTGCTTGCTATGGATAACAAACTGATACATGGTGTTTTGCCAAGAGCGCTACCTCTGCGGTCGGTTTGCGTCAGGAAAGACTGGAACTTCCTGTTCTCGTCTATCCGACCTCATGCACTCTTCACAGATCACCTGCTATTTGTTATAAAGCTCCAGAACCATATCATACAGTACCATATCAGGATTATGGAACTACACATCAATTCAAGATTTTAAGTCGAAACTATGGAGAGACTTGGGAAATGCAGTCTTTGAATTACTCCAAAAACTAATTTGAAAAAGTTCATATTGTCTTCTTAGTTTAAACTATTTTAAATGTCCTTTTAGTAAGACAGGAGGATTGTTTACCTGCTTGACTAGTTTCGGGTAACTTCCTATAGCCTTCATCAGAAGCGTCACGTGATGGTGAAGTGACGTGTCGAGGCTGCTTACATGGATTTGCAGCAGGGGAAGCTTGCGACCCCTAATGTCTGACGCCTTCTCCAGGGCTGCATCCCAGGTGTGAGAAAGGCTGTACACTCCGTCGTCCTGGTTCATTGATGTTGGTGCACGTTTCCTGATGTCGATGGCTTCTCTGATCTCTGTTACATTATGGACTGGGATGATGCCAGGGTCATCCGTGCCGAAAGCAACAAGTACCACGCCAAGATGTTCGCTAATGTTGTAGTTGTTTTAGTTGAATTGGTAACACTTTAGATTACTGACCACTATATACTGTGTACTAACAAGTTAATTACTCAAAACTTTCCATGTAATACCAAGATATTTACACTCCTATTACTGTAATTACTCTGTAATAACATACTTATACCCGTTATTAACAAGGTAATTACAAAATAAGTACTCAATACTTAAAAAACAAGACAGTTACACTCCTATTTCTGTAGTTATTTTCAAATTTGGACCACTACATACTATATACTAACAGAGTAACTACTTTGTAGTTACTCTATACTTCCCATGTATTACCAAGATAGTTACCACTACATACTATGTACT